>OU896714.1:23798691-23877691 GCA_918026855.4 Phaedon cochleariae | reverse complement strand
TTATTCTCTCAGGGTTCATCAAATAGGTACCTACCTGATATGCCAAAACATAATGCTTGACTATTCATGAGTTCACAAGAATCAGCAGCACTAATTTCTCCTGGGTACCTACCTGAGAAATCTTTAGTCTGCCGAATATAAGTAGAGCATGTATATGTATATAATAATAATAATAATAATAATAATAATATTAATATTAATAATAATAATAATAATAATAATAATAATAATAATAATAATAATAATAATAATAATAATAATAATAATAATAATAATAATAATAATAATAATAATAATAATAATAATAATAATAATAATAATAATAATAATAATAATAATAATAATAATAATAATAATAATAATAATAATAATAATAATAATAATAATAATAATAATAATAATAATAATAATAATAATAATAATAATAATAATAATAGTTGGCGCGAAGTCTGGCGGTTTCAAAGATTCCGCCAGACAACGTGCAAACCAGCACAGTAGAGTACGCAAATCCCGGCTGCTTTACTGGAACCCATCCTGTCTTACCTGTTATCCTTCACCCGTCCTTTTCTTGCACCCTCCACCCATACTTACCTGTCCAATTCCCCAATACCAACTCAGGGACTCGCACCTAGCGGGTACGGGAATGGCAACCCCGAGGCACCCTAGCTGGACACTTACCCTACTTCAACTTGTCTTGGGTGATGTCCTCTTCTGCTTTCATCTTTCCTATCGGTCTCCCTTGACCAACTCTTGTTTTTTCAAACCCTCGGTGGCTGTTAGGGTATCCGAAGGTACGAGGGTTTATTTCACCCCTCCTCTCAGAATGCGGAATTCAAGGTGTGAGCAACCGTGCTGAGGAATGCATGGCCACACGGACGTGGTCGAGAACGGTGCCCCAGGATACCGGGCGACCTCCTGGTGTAACGAGCCTTACCGCAGTAAGGAGCACTGCTGTGGCGGACTTTAGATTCTTCCAGACTCGTGGGAAGCGAATGATAGAAAATAATAACGAACCAAATCCTGAGGAAGTGAGGAACCAGGCATCCACAGGAAAATACCCAACTGGAACGCCAACCACTGGCACAGGCGCGATCCCGGACCCATTTCAAATAAGAAGTAGGGTCGGTAGATCCCCATGCCACAGGAATAAAGGAGAGATCCCAAGCACAAGTATTGGTAGATCCTCAACAGAAACGAGTAGAAAGTCGAAAAACAGTGATGGTAAAGCGGAAGATAAGTTAGAAAAGATAAGATCAGATTTGAACGACGAAGAACAAAACCAAGAAACGAACTCAACGAGTGACAGTGATCTAGAATATGAAACAAATTCGACGAGAAACGAAACAAAGAGGAAGGCCGGAGAAATAACTTCGCCATCACCTCAAACTAAACAGAGACATCGAAGGAAAAAATATCGATACCACAAGACAGCAGAAATGATAGAAAACAAACCAAATTATGCGAAGCACTTCATATTACAGCCCGAAAATGCAGAACAAATCCTTAAAATTTCACCATTCGCACTACAAAAGGAAATCACGAGTAAAATTGGAACGCCAGAAAACGTGAAAATAGATAGAAACGGTACGATTAAAATAAAAGCAAAAGACCAGAGACAAGCAGAAGAAATTCAAAAAATAACGAAAATATCAGACCTACCAATCAAATCCGAATCAGATAAGAGACTAAATACCTCAAGGGGTGTAATAACATGCTGGGCTCTAAAAAATTGTACAGATGATGAACTTAAACAAGAGCTCAAATCGCAGAATGTGTGCGACATCAAAAGAATATTGAAGAAAAACCAAGGGGTGAGTGCAATCACAGACTCTGTGATTCTTACATTCGACACCCCAAAACTTCCAGATAAAATACAAGTGTCGATGTTTTTCAACCTACGTGTAAGACCTTACATCCCAGCACCGCTGAGATGCTATAATTGCCAGAAATTTGGCCATATCTCCAACTGGTGCAAAAGTGTAACTATGTGCAGCTGCGGAATACTGCCCCATGTAGGAAACCCTTGTAAAGAACCACCAATATGCATAAACTGCGAAGGACCCCACAACGCACGATCAGTGGACTGCCCAACTTTAGCAAAGGAGAAAGAAATTCAACGCATAAAAATAATAAATAACATGGAATACCGAGAAGCGAAACAACTAGTAAACAGTACTTCATATGCAATGCCAATTACATCCTATGCACAAAAAACCAAGAAACCAAAAATGGGCAATGTGGTGGAAAACCAAAACATTCCACGGCAAAACCCAAATGATCAAACAACGGAAAAAGCCAAAGAACTAGAAAATATACCTCCCCCAAAAATACCAACGCCAAGCGAAAAAATGGAGATAAACCAAGTCAGTGATCAAGAGAAAGCCAAATACGAGACACAAATAAAACCTTGGAACACAAAGAACCCAAACACTGAAAACAACACTGAAAATAATGATGACAAGGAATTCAAGGAAGTAAGGAGAAAGAGAGGATGGACCCTAGGGAGACCTCGAAAGCGCGTCAGCAGTATCGATAGCAATACTGATGGCGAACGAAGCATACCACCAATAAGCGAGAAAATTAAAAATCCCAACAAAACTAGAGTTGAAGAAAAAAATATACCAAGAACAGGAAAAGATAAAGATGAAGCAAATGAAACAGAGGCAAAAAAAGCAGAAGAAAAATCAAATAAATAGACATAACAATGAACACAAACAAAGAATCAAAACAAAAAGTTGCCTTCGAAAATATCATTCAATGGAATGCATCAGGAATTCTGAGAAAAAACAATGAGCTCCGAAACCTAATATATACGTACGAACCATGTGTTGTAGGATTACAGGAAACTCACCTACTTCCCGAAACAAATTACAATTTCAAAGGATACAATTCGTACAGCAAGAATATGAACCCTATAATTGGCGGTAGAGCACATGGAGGTGTTCTTACCATGGTACGAAAAAACATACCTCAACAAAAAATAGAAATTAACTCTGACCTACAAGTGATCGCAGTAAAAATAAAATATCCATATTCAGTAACGATATGCAACCTCTATCTGCCGGATCAACAATGGACACCAGAACAATTAAGAAACATATTTACGCAAATAACTGGACCTGCCATCATAATAGGTGACTTTAATTGCCACAACCCCTTATGGGGAGAAGACTACAGTGACAGAAAAGGCGAAATACTAGAGGAGATCTTGGACGACTTTCAATTAGTAGTACTGAATACGGGAGAAAAAACACACTTAGCTGCAAGGAGTGGAAAACTAACAACTGTAGATTTGACTATAAGCACGTCAGCGATTGCCCCAAAACTATACTGGAATATAATCCCGGACTTACACCAAAGCGACCATTTTCCTATTACCATAACACTACAACAAAATCAAACACCGTATCAATCTCCGCCGAACTGGAATCTAAATAAAGCAAATTGGTTGGCTTTTTCAGAGCATCTGAAATTGAAACCATTAACAGGACACATTGACACAGATACAGAAAACTTTACGAAATCAATTCAATCCGCGGCACAGAGATCTATACCAAAGAAAATTATGAAACCCAATTGCCAACCCGTACCGTGGTGGACAGAAATATGCACAGAGATAAACAAGAAAAAGAAAAAAGCCCTAAATAGATTTAGGAAATACCCAACTATTGAAAATATGATTGAATTCAAAAAATGGCGTGCAAAAGAAAGAGTAGAAAAAAACAAGGCCAAAAGAGAATCCTGGAGAGAATATATGTCGACGCTTGAAATATCCACCCCTGCTAAAGAGATCTGGAATAAAATAAGATCAATTATGGGAAAACAACAAGTACCACAAAACCCAATCATAGAGCATGACGGAAATATGGAAATCCAGCCTAAGAAGACAGCAAATATATTAGCCACTCATTACTCATATGTGACAAGTGACGATGGATACACACAAAACTTCCGAACTTACAAAGCTATCCAAGAGACCAAAGAAACAACACTCCCTCCTGATACAAACGAAAAATACAACATGAGATTTAACATGAGAGAGTTGACAAACGTACTTACAGATTTAAAAAACACATCGCCAGGACATGATGATATACCCTATGCTTGCCTACAAAACATGCCAGACAAGGAATACCTACTGAAATTCATAAACAACATTTGGGAGGAAGGCCAATACCCTAAGAAATGGAAAACAGCTATTATCATTCCGATACCAAAACAAGGAAAGGATCCAAGCGATGTATGCAGCTACCGTCCGATCTCGTTAACTTGTTGCATCAGCAAATTGATAGAAAAAATGATAAACGTGAGATTGACCTGGTGGCTCGCAGACAACAATCATATTTGCAAATACCAAGCAGGGTTCCGACGAAACCACTCGGCTGTAGACCAATTGGTAAAATTGGAGGACACTATCCAACACTGTTTCACAGATAGGAAACATGCTATAGGAGTATTCTTTGATATCGAGAAGGCATTTGATCGAACGTGGAAGCATGGAATATTAGAAAAGCTGCGGCAATGGGACTTGAAAGGCAATATGTACAACTTCATACAAGGTTTCCTAACAGACAGAACATTTCAGGTTAGAGTAGGAAATGAGTTATCCGAAATACAAGACCAGATCAATGGCATACCCCAAGGATCGGTACTAAGTACAACCCTCTTCAATATTTCTATTAATGGACTAGCAGATGACATTGCAGCAAATTCACAAGCTTCACTATTCGTGGACGATTTGGCTCTCATAAGGACAGGAGAGAACATTATAGATGTCGGAGAGATACTGCAGCAAGATATCAACAGAATCGTACAGTGTGCTGAAAGAAGAGGCTTAAGCTTTTCCCCCCAAAAAACATGTTGCATTCACTTTTGTCGATTGAGAAAACCACATCAACAGCCAAACCTTACTTTGGGAAACCAAGTTATTGAATATAGAGAATCTACCAAATTCCTCGGAATGATTGTCGATAGTAAGCTAACATGGCAATACCATATTGATTTACTCAAGCGTGGAATCCAGACGTCAGTGAATATAATCAAAATCATAGCAAACCTAACATGGGGTGCAGACAAAGGAATATTGAAGACCACAGTGGAATCTCTTATAGGCAGTAAGATTGATTATGGATGTACAGTGTATAGCTCTGCCAGAGCTTCGAGACTTAGACAACTTGATATTGTATACAATAGAGCAACTAGACTAATATGCGGAGCGTTTAGAACTAGCCCCACTCCAGCAATATACAGAGAGTCTGGCAATATGCCACTGCATTATAGAAGAGCACAGAGATGCCTTACATACTGGACGAAAGTCAGATCAAACCCTTCGCATCTGAACTACGAGATTTTGACCACGGAGGAACGAAAACAACAGTACAGCTGGAACCAAACAAGAACACGGCCACTACAAGTCAGAGTTGCAGATATGATTGAAATGATAGATGCTCAACCATCACAGTTACACCTCCAAAAGAAACCTGAAATACCGAACTGGTGCCTAAACGAACCAAAGATAGACCTTAGACTGAGCCATATGAAAAAAGAAAGTACCACTGCAGAGGAATATCGCAAATCATTTTTTGAAATCCTACAAACCTACCCAGGATACAAAACTGTGTACACAGATGGATCGAAAATCGAAAGTGGTGTGGGGTGCGCATTTTCTATGCAGCTTGGTGAGAAATCTTGGAGTATGAAGAAGACAGCCTCAATATACCTTGCCGAACTAACAGCAATTGAAAAAGCTCTTGAAGAAATCTCAACGAATGCTGATGACAGAGAAAAATTCCTGATTTGTGTGGATTCCAGAAGTGCACTTGCTTCAATACAAAATATATTTACAACCAGCCCAGTAGCGAGAAATATAATTGACCTAACAAATAGAATTGAAAGAACAGGAAAACACATAACATATATTTGGATCCCAAGCCATACAAATATCCATGGAAATGAAATAGCTGATAAACTTGCTCGTGCTGCAGCCGGTAAAGATACAGTTGACCTACCACAAATTGAAGTACAAGACGAAGTGAAAGAAATAAAGAGGTTATGCCGGAATGAGTGGTTGAAATCGTGGCTCAACCAAACAACCCAGCTGAGAAACATCAAACCTAATCTGGAACCAACGACCTATCCAGAAGACTTCAGAAAAAAAGATATAGTCATAATGAGTCGACTAGCAATTGGACACACGAGACTTACACATTCTCATCTTCTGTTGAATACAAGACCTAAAAGCTGCCCACAATGTAACGAAGCAGTATTAACAGTGGCCCATTTCCTTACTGAATGCGAAGGACTGAAACAATATAGAACCAGATATGGTATCGATAACTACACCCTCGAACAACTGATGCAAGGTGATAAAGAGATGATGAAATCCATAAAAAAGTACCTACTAGCAACGAACCTATATTCTGAGATCTGAGAACGGAACACCTGACCCAGAGAGCTAATGGCCACAGTAGTCGAAGCTCTACTTCTGAAGGACCACTTGTTGGTTAGCCCACAAGCGCCAACTACGTCCGGAAAAAAAAAAAAAAAAAAATAATAATAATAATAATAATAATAATAATAATAATAATAATAATAATAATAATAATAATAATAATAATAATAATAATAATAATAATAATAATAATAATAATAATAATAATAATAATAATAATAATAATAATAATAATAATAATAATAATAATAATAATAATAATAATAATAATAATAATAATAATAATAATAATAATAATAATAATAATAATAATAATAATAATAATAATAATAATAATAATAATAATAATAATAATAATAATAATAATAATAATAATAATAATAATAATAATAATAATAATAATAATAATGAGAGGTGCCGAATTTATTGGAACTTTTCATTCCCCACCCTCAGGCAGATACAAGCTAACAAGCCTGATGTAGTCCTCCTCGACCATCAAACCAAAGCGATGTTCGTGATCGAGTTTTCGGCGCCAGCCGAACCGAACATCGTTTTGAAGGAGGAGGAAAAACGGACTAAATATCGAGATCTTCTCTTCGAACTCCGCCGGCTCTATCCAGACCATTCTGTGGAATTGGTCATCCTGATAATCGGCTCCCTAGGAGGCACACGACACACGCTGCTCTCGGAGATCCAGAAAATCCCAGCGTGCCGTGATAAGGCACACATCCTGGCTGGTGGAATGCAGAAGGCCGTCATACTAGGATCATTGCGTCTACTCAGGGCACACGGTACTTGGTCCCAGTGATTACTCACCTCACAGGCTGTGAGGAGTAGTCACTGGATTTTATCCAGCACGAATCTGCGTGACGTCGGAGGCCGCAGGGTCGTGACTGGAATTATATAAACTCAAAATAATAATAATAATAATAATAATAATAATAATAATAATAATAATAATAATAATAATAATAATAAGCACACGCTGCTCTCGGAGTTCCAGAAAATCCCAGCGTGCCGTGATAAGGCACACATCCTGGCTGGTGGAATGCAGAAGGCCGTCATACTGGGGAATTCATACAATCCTTTCGTCAAGGAAGCGTATGTTTAGTTGCTTGAGACTGCGGCTAGTCTATGATGTGAGGACTAATCGTCGAACTTTTTTTTTCCAGCCTCTCTCTGTCTCTCTTTCTCTCTCTCTCTCTCTTTCTTTCTCTCTCTCTCTCTCTCTCTCCGAATTCCATACAATCCGCCTTCAATAACCAACAATCCACCTTCAATAAACAAATAGCACCTCAGCATCTTGAGATTCATTTCGATATTTCCATATATGACTTCCCTTTGTGTCGGAGGTTGGACTTTTTGGAATTTTCGAGGGCAACCATTGCATCCTTCATAAAAGGGGCTTCATCATCCATTATGGATTCACATACATTCAATAAATATTGCAAATGTCTTTCATGTTTGTCCTTCACGATGTATTTGCCATCTTTCTTGTGTAGACGATTCAAATTGCGAATATTTTCAGGAGTTTCGAAGGTGCGGTCATTGTGTGTTCAAGTATTTGTAGTCACGTTTTGTTTCCATAAGTTTTTGACAGGCTAAGGGAGTTTTTCAATTCACACACATCCCTTCCATATCAACAAGAAATCCAGATTTTTCATCAATTTTTTGCAAATGTACGCTTCCACATATGAATTCATTTTCACTTCTACATAGCTTGGTCATAAAATGAAATATAAATAGTATCAATGGCGAATTCCATTACACAATTTCAAATCAACTATTCAACAATGCTTTCTTTATAGAAAATATCCTCCAGCTTTCAGTCATTTTGATGTCTCTATCATCTATTGGCAGTATTCTGTACTATTGAGTCAAATGGGAATCTATTTGATTCGTTCGTCGAATTTTCTCTCTCTTTTTCTCTCTCTCTCCCCGAATTCTATACAATCCGCCTTCAATAACCAATAGCCCCTGAGCATTTTGGGATTCATTTCGATATTTCTCAGTCGTCCATTTGACTTCACTTTGTGTCGGAGGTTGGACTTTTTGGAATTTTCGAGGGCAACCATTGCATCCTTCATAAAAGGGGCTTCATCATCCATTATGGATTCACATACGTTCAATAAATATTGCAAGTTTCCTTCATGTTTGTCCTTCACGATGTATTTGCCATCTCTCTTGTGTGAATCTTTTCAGGAGTTTCGAAGGTACGGTCATTGTGTGTTCAAGTATTTGTAGTCACGTTTTGTTCCCATAAGTTTTTGACAGGCTAAGGGAGTTTTTCAATTCACACACATCCCTTTCATATCAAGAAGAAATCCAGATTTTCCATCAATTTTTTGCAAATGTACGCTTTCACATATGAAATCATTTTCACTTCTACATAGCTTGGTCATAAAATGAAATATAAATAGTATCAATGGCAAATTCCATTACACAATTTCAAATCAACTATTCAACAATGCTTTCTTTATAGAAAATATCCTCCAGCTTTCAGTCATTTTGATGTCCCTATAATCTATTGACAGTATTCTGTACTATTGACTCAAATGGGAATCTATACGATTCGTTCGTCAAGGCAGCGTATGTTTAGTTGCCTAAGACTGCGGCTAGTCTATGATGTGAGGATTCATCGTCGAATTTTCTCTCTCCCTTTTTCTCTCTCTCTCCCCGAATTCTATACAATTCGCCTTCAATAACCAATAGCCCCTGAGCATCTTGGGATTCATTTCGATATTTCTCAGTCGTCCATTTGACTTAACTTTGTGTCGTAGGTTGGACTTTTCGGACTTTTCGGACTTTTCGAGAGCAACCATTGCATTCCTTATTATTCATTTGTCACAAATGTCAAACGATTAACGATGGATTTCAGTGTGGTCAAGTGAATATCTACCCTGTATTCACGAATACATTAATATTTCATCCTGCTATCCACAAATATATCGACAATTTTATTACAGAGAATACGCATTACCAATAATCGTCGACTTCATGAGGAGGATGGATGGTTTCCATGACTTGACTTCAAGTAGGTCTATACCTTCGAAAAACGAGATAATTTGATGAAAAGTTCGTCGAAACTCAAGAAAACCTAACGACTTTCAAATATAGATAACAAGTTCACATGATCAAGGATTATAGTGACACTTGGCATCACTGTACAATGAATATTCAAGAACTCTTGAATTGTTCGAACATTAATTTGATCCATTTTCAATCGTACATAGCTTGGTCATGAAATGGAAAATAAATAGTATCAATCGCAAATTCCATTACACAATTTCAAATCAACTAACAATGCTATCTTTATGGAAAATTTGTCATTTCGATGTCTCCATATATATATCATCTATCGGCAGTGTTCTGTAGGGAATTCATACAATCCGTTCGTCAAGGCAGCGTATGTTTAGTTGCCTAAGACTGCGGCTAGTCTATGATGTGAGGACTTATCGTCGAACTTTCTCCCAGCCTCTCTCTCTCTCACTCTCTCTCTCCGAATTCCATACAATCCGCCTTCAATAACCAACAATCCACCTTCAATAACCAATAGCACCTCAGCATCTTGAGATCCATTTCGATATTTCTCAGTCGTCCATATGACTTCACTTTGTGTCGGAGGTTGGACTTTTTGGAATTTTCGAGGGCAACCATTGCATCCTTCATAAAAGGGGCTTCATCATCCATTATGGATTCACATTACGTTCTATAAATATTGCAAGTTTCTTTCATGTTTGTTCTTCACGATGTATTTGCCATCTCTCTTGTGTAGACGATTCAAATTGGGAATCTTTTCAGGAGTTTCGAAGGTGCGGTCATTGTGTGTTCAAGTATTTGTAGTCACGTTTTGTTTCCATGAGTTTTTGACAGGCTAAGAGAGTTTTTCAATTCACACACATCCCATCCATATCAAGAAGAAATCCAGACTTTTCATCAATTTTTTGCAAATGTACGCTTCCACATTTGAATTCATTTTCACTTCTACATAGCTTGGTCATAAAATGAAATATAAATATTATCAATAGCAAATTCCATTACACAATTTCAAATTAACTATTCAACAATGCTTTTTTTATAGAAAATATCCTCCAGCTCTCAGTCATTTTGATGTCCCTATCATCTATTGGCAGTATTCTGTACTATTGACTCAAATGGGAATCTATACGATTCGTTCGTCAAGGCAGCGTATGTTTAGTTGCCTAAGACTGCAGCTAGTCTATGATGTGAGGATTCATCGTCGAATTTTCTCTCTCTCTTTTTCTTTCTCTCCCCGAATTCTATACAATCCGCCTTCAATAACCAATAGCCCCTGAGCATCTTGGGATTCATTTCGATATTTCTCAGTCGTCCATTTGACTTCACTTTGTGTCGTAGGTTGGACTTTTCGGAATTTTCGAGAGCAACCATTGCATCCTTCATTCATGGGGCTCCATCATCCATTAGGGATCCACATACGTTCAATCAATATTGCAAGTTTCCATCATGTTTCAATAAGTTTTGGACATGCTGAGGGAGTTATCCAATTCGCACACAATCCTTCCATATCATGAAGAAATCCAGATTTCTCATCAATTTCTTGCAAATGTAGGCTTCTACCTATTAATTCATTGAAAGACGGTCGAAAGTTCGTTTCATGATTCTTTCCATTTCTTCTTCAGCAGATAAACCAGCATCTCTTGATGTTTCGCCATCCATTCTTCTCTATCATCTTTGATATCTTCCGGATGTAATGTCCCATCGATTGCAAATTCAAATACATTCTTCCAGTGAGTCATTATAACTCATGAAATCAATTTTAGAGAGCTTTCAAATCCGAAGCTGAATCATGAGAGTTAATTTTAGAGTCCTGAAACTACTCCTACACTTTACTTCAAAACTCGATATTTTTTTTGTTTACACCGCAATTTAGAATCCAGATATCAGGCACCCATTCAAGATACGAAAAACTATCTTTCATGTATATGTAGGTACTTACCGACCTTCCGACACTCGTCTATCGTTTTTACGTTACCATGTAGCGGCAATATCCGCGTATCATCAACACTTGAACTCTTTTGGTACACGCCATAATAACACGAAGCTATCAAATGGATGTTCATTTGATGGGTGTACAATGACATACAGGATATACATCGGATGGGTGTACATGGACATACAGGTTATACATTGGATGGCCGATATTGTCCAGCCGCCATCTAATGCATATCCATTATACATCTACGGGCCACAAGTTTGGATAACCATTGGATGTCCATACTGTACATCTTTTTTATAACAATTGTACAAGAATTCTTTAATTATTGGACATGAGTTGATTTTAACAAACACTGTACATGAATTATTAATTTTATGAATGAGTTTTGGACAATATGAATAAAATGAGTCTCCTCCTATATTTTGGATATTCATTTTTCTTCTATACTTCATTGGTTAAAAGAGTCTGAAGTAAATATAAATAACTGACACTATGTTATGGCCTTGATATGACACAATTCAATTCTAACAACGTCCATTATATAATCCCATTTCCATTGCATTGGGTGAATATAGAATATATTATTATCATATTATATCATATAATGAACACACACTCATGCTAGAATATGTATACTAGTTGAATAAGTAAACATACAAATAACTCCAAATTGACCTCTGAAAAATAATTCACTTATAAGCTCACTAGCCTACCTGTTCAGTTGAAATGTAATAACGTGGTGAAAATGTTATTAGGTTTCGTGAATGCTGTATAAATCTGCTCCACCTGAAACAAAGAAAGCGATGGCATACGCAGTCATTAACACCCCTGGATACATCATGGATACCCATTGGAAAGGTGCCAGTGGTTATCCATTGGATGAGCATTCAGATTTATCCAATAGATGTACAATTCATGTCCATGCCGGATATGCATGGACATGAATTGTACCTTTTTTGAACTCCAACTGGACATCCGTTGGAATAGGGTCAGTGGTATTCCATTGGATACACATTTTGATTCATAAGTTGGAATTACATTTCTTGTCCATGGACATCCGAGCTTTTCTTGGCCCTAAATTGGACTCCCATTGGATGATTTCCTTCGTTATTAGGGCATATTTATATCAAATAATATAACAAATATTTTTTTAGTCTAATCATCTTCTTGCCCAGCAAACACGAGTACATGTCTGATACATAACAGTCACATTTTTCTGTTCTTATCCGATGTTCCAGACATATTATTTGTACGGTTAATGTATTTGCATGTACCGTAAAATATCTGTCTTTCTGAGAATGCCCTCCAAATATCTGAGATTATATGTTCAGTGTTTTTGAATTAACATTGTATACATGTATGAGAGACATTATAAGTAACGAATTTGTGCTTATAAAAATACTTCAATGGATTTTACGAAGTTATATATATGTGGGATGAATCCATAATAACATACTCGATCATAATACATAATGTACAGGAATTTTCATGTGAGAAATTGTATATTTCTTCCAATCTCGGAAACGCGATGCCAAAAAGTTTTTTTCATTTTTTCCATCACAAAAAAAAACCTTGAAAATACTGCTGGTTCGCTAGTTCAGACAATGTTGTATCTTCAATGGTGACAAAGTTACCTACAGTGGACAGTCAAGTCGGATAATCCTGTATAGGAAAGAATCTACCTACTCGTTTGTAGAGTTCTGTTATTCATGTTGTCAGTAGTCCTAGAGAAAAAAATCATTGTTTCTAGATCGAATATTAATGGAAACAATTTTATACATCTTTAGCAATGTAGTAAGAACAGAATTTTAATTAGATTTGGTTGGAATTAACGTACCTAATCACTGACGAAACATGTTGATGGAGACAATTAACAATTCGAAGAACACCATTTATTATCAATATCAGAATGAAAGTGGTAATGGTAGGTGAATTGAGTATAGTAAATTGTCATCCAAAAAAAAAATGGTGAATATTATTTCACTCGAATTGTCTTTTTATTTCAGTATTGACACTTCTCAGTGACATGTTGATGCAAACAAATGAGTTACAGAATGTTTCGATCAATTTATCTTGAATTTACCATTTTCATCAAATTCCAGAGTCGTTCCCGAAACGTCTAAAGCTATGTGAAATTTTGATATTTCTTCGATATACTTATCCATTTTTGTCTTCTTCGAACCTTTTTTCAAAAACAATGTGTCACTGACAATCGATAGATTTTTATATTTTAGGTGCTCTAATAGAATTTTCTTTATTTTTTACATTTTGGGGCGAATAATCTGACTTTTCTCAGTTGATGCACGTATATTGAGATGTTACTAAAATTTTCAGTTTATAGAAACGAGGAGATAAGATAGTACCAAAACAGGCATACAGATCTAAACCTGTATTCCTAATCAACCTCAGGATTCAGTTACTAACTTCATGATATTTATCGATTATTATATCATAGAATAGAATAGGATATATTCATCCAATAGACCATTTTTCATTGAAACCTATATGAGAAGTCAACAAGAAAACCATGAATAATCATGGATTATTCATTTACATCAAGCTATTGATATTATAACAGACTGTATGAAACAAAATAGTGAGCGATATGGAAATATGATATGCCTCTTGGTACCAAAGAGGTGATAGAGGACGTCTCAAGGGAATGAAAAGGATTAGGTTGGGTTAGGTTAGGTCTCCTTTAAACAGAGGTCGTGGTGGCAGAATTCAGACCGGTATATGACTAGCATAGTGCCGCAATTCCATAAAAATATCTATCTTGGTTATAGAGTAATCTGAATAGATTACAAAATTTGGTTATTTCTTTTTTCTCGAAACTAGGGTGTGTACACACCCTAACGAGTTTCAAATGTACTATTCGACAGCTATATCAGAATTAGGAGTTGAATTCGGTTATTCTGTTTTTCTCGAAACTTGTGTACCTACCCTAACGAGTTTCAACAGTTGGTGCTTTTTTCTACAACATCGCATCCTCTTTCGAAATTTCGAAAAAAAATTCCAAAAAGTTTCATCGCCGCCCATGTGTTTTCTGAAATATGACACATAAAAACTTCTCAGCGGTGCCACTGGTTGACATATTGACTGAATAATGTTACCGATTCAATCACTCTCAGGTGCTTAGTGATCCACCAGAATATCAAAAATGTTCGTTGAATGGTTGTCCAGCAATTAAATGAAAATTATTTTTCATTTCCAACTCAAACATCCTGTATTTCTACGAGCGACGTTGATGAATATTTCATCATTTTTTGAAGACGCTTCATCATCAGCTCTCAATAGGAGTGCGTCCCACATATTATGAAACATCCTGTATATACCTAGTACTTGGTAGGTAAAATCATTTTTCTCCAAGCGGCATGAAAAGTGGCTTTTTTATGACACTCAACAGGCAGGAAAGGTGTACTCTTTCTGCCTAGGCAAAAAAGGTTTGTTGCTATGCAACATCCCAATTAATTTGAATCAAATTGGTAATCTAAATTGACACTGACATTGGGTGAACACAAAATGATGGGGTTTTTAATAATAATTGGAAATTACACAAAATTGATTTTATAACATGTGGAGAAAAAATTATATGTTTCACACGGCAGCAAATGTAGATTGACTAGCCTCGCTATGCTATCAGCCGCGGCAGTCAATCTACTACTTTGCTGCCTAGTAAAACGAACAACTATTTTCTACGGCTATAACACAAAATTACTCTTGTTTAACAGTGTTCGATGAATCGATGGAGTACTTTCTGTGTCATCAATTTCATTTCCGTATCTGATATCACTATGACTTCATTGTGTTATCACTTCACAAAATGTCATCTCACATGAAATGATAAATTACAAGCATTCCCCTCAGACAAACTTGACGAGCTCAATCAGCACATTCTTCCATCGTTATCCTCGAAATATGCAAAACAACCCTCTACCAGAACTCGTTTGTCTATAGAACTGCAAAGCTTTGAAATTCTTTGCCTAGGGGAGTATTCCCAACCTTCATAGGTTCAGAGAAATTCCAATACCTTCTTGTCTTTTCATTTTAGTATTGACACTTTTCAGTGACATGTCGATGCAAACAAATGAGTTACAGAATGTTTCGAGCAATTCATCTCGAATTTACTATTTTCATCAAATTCCAGAGTCGTTCTCGAAACGTCCAAAGCTATGTGGAATTTTGATATTTCTTCGATATACTTATCCATTTTTGTCTTCTTCGAACTTTTTTCAAAAACGATGTGTCACTGACAATCGATCGATTTTTTCATTCTCGGTGCTCTAATAGAATTTTCTTTATTTTTGACATTTTGGGGCAAATCATCTGATTTGTCCTCAGTTGATGCACGTATATTGAGATGTTACTCATATTTTCAGTTTATAGAAACGAGGAGAGAAGAAACCAAAACAGATATACAGATCTAAACCTGTATTCCTAATCGACCTTAGAATTCAGTTATATACTAACTTCATGATATTTATCGATTATTATATCATAGAATAGAATAGCATATATTCATCCAATAGACCATTTTACACAACAAAATAAAACCATGAATAATCATGGATTATTCATTTACATCAAGCTATTGATATTAGAACAGACTGTATAAAACAAAATAGTGAGCGATATGGAAATATGATATGCCTCTTAGTACCAAAGAGGTGATAGAGGACGTCTCAAGGTAATGAAAAAGGTTAGGTTGGGTTAGGTTAGGTTAGGTCGCCTTTAAACAGAGGTCGTAGTGGCAGAATTCAGACCGGTATATGACTAGCATAGTGCCGCGATCCCATAAAAATATCTATCGTGGTTATAGAGAAATCTGAACAGATTACAAAATTTGGTTATTTCGTTTTTCTCGAAACTAGTGTACCCACCCTAACGAGTTTCAACAGTTGATGCTTTTTTTCTACAATACTGCATCCTTTTTCCAAATTTCGAACAAAAATTCCAGAAGTTTCATCGCCGCCCATGTATTTCCTGAAATATGACACATAAATACCCCTTAGCGGTGCCACTGGTTGACAGATTGACTAAATAATGTTACTGATTCAATCACTCTCAGGTGCTCAGTGATTCAACAGAATATCAAAAATGTTTGTTGAACGGTTGTCGAGCAATTTAATGAAAATTATTTTACATTTCCAACTCTGATATCCTGTATTTCTACGACCTACGTTGATGAATATTTCATCTTTTCTTGAAGACGCTTTATCATCAGCCCTATATATGAGTGCGTCCCACATACTACGAAACATCCTGTATATACCTTGTACTTGGTAGGTTCTATTATTTTTCTCCAAGCGGCATAAAAAGTGGCTTTTTTATGACACTCAACAGGCAGAAAAGGTGTACTCTCTCTGCCTAGGCAGAAAAGGTTTGTTGCAATGCAACATCCCAATTAATTTGAATGAAATTGGTAATCAAAATTGACACTGACATTGGGTGAACACAAAATGATGGGGTTTTCAATAAAAATTTAAAATTGCACAAAATTGATTTTATAAAATGTGGAAAAAAATTTATATGTTTCACACGTCAGCAAATGTAGATTGATTAGCCTCGCTACGCTATCAGCCGCGGCAGTCAATCTACTACATTGCTGCCTATTAAAACGAACAACTATTTTCTACGGCTATAACACAAAATTACTCTTGTTTAACAGTGTTCGATAAATCAATGGAGTACTTTGTGTGTCATCAATTTCATTTCCGTATCTGATACCACAATGACTTCATTGTGTTATTACTTCACAAAATGTCATCTCACATGAAATGTTAATTTACAAGCAATGACAGTGCTGTGTCCGATAGATGAGCATTACATAAGATGAAAAGTATAGTGTATAACTCTGATTTCTCACTCTTATGATTGGAGCATCCGTCTACGGCTCATGTTGCAGACTTCATTCTCGTGGGAAATCACTATTATTTCGTGCTCGTTGAACAATATACTTATTTCGATAACTTTCAACATGGTCAGAATAATTCACTGGTTGTATACAACATCGAAACCATTGTTTATCGTCAGTTACCAGAGCAGAAATATCTGCACAATATGTCACTATTTAATTAGGTTTCCAAGCTTCTCAATTATTTTTCAATGAATAGGTATCGGTATAGGTATTTACAGTTTGTCGACGGATCGACAGAAATACCAGTTAGAATCTGAAAGAAACGTGGACATGAATCTGCAAAAAGTACAGAATAATAGTCAGGACCTATATTCACTTACTAACTTCTATACTATCCCACTGGTTATCTCTATACCATAATACATGCATTTTCAAATTATTTCCTCATAGCGCAATGAGTAAACCTGACAGATCATCAACATCAAAAGAAACTCAATGTTGCCAAATAGGAACATATCCACTGAAATGCAAATACACCGCGTAGAAAATGAAAAAGATTCGTTGAGATTGAGGTATAAGGTATATCATTCTTGAATATTTTTATATTTCCTGCTCGCCAAATGGTCTCCTCCTAGCAATTTCAGATGAGTTATTCATTTTTCTCATCATACCTATAATTTCTCAGAAAAAACATCTATTCATGATCAATGATATGAAATTTCAATGCCAAATGAATTATTCTTGACAAATAAGAATCACAAGGGAGTCAGCACCCAAAACATACGCTGATGGTTTCAGATTCCAACCAGAGACGAGCCATTCCCCTCAGACAAACTTGACGAGCTCAACGAGCTTAACTATCTACATAATCAGTTAAATACATATACTTACTGCACATCAACGATTGACTTGCCACGATTATAAATAAGTTATAGTAAAATGCTGCTGTCTCGAATCCTGTCTGAAATTGCGCTTTCGCCTTATTTCTTTTACTTCTACTTCAATTCATTTTCTTTCATTTTCAACTTTTATGTATAAATTTTAGATTTTAGGTAAATGTATTGTAATAAATATGTGAATTTTGTATTTGTATAAAGTATACCTATGATATTGTGTTATACCACGTACAAGTCATTGATGTTGTCGTCAATGAGTTATTTAAATGTTTATTGAATAGTAACAATCATTGTTAACTTCCATGTAATCAGTTATTTCTGCCAATAAACATTCATTCATTATCACTAGGATTTT
This sequence comes from Phaedon cochleariae, assembly GCA_918026855.4. Classification (NCBI taxonomy): domain Eukaryota; kingdom Metazoa; phylum Arthropoda; class Insecta; order Coleoptera; family Chrysomelidae; genus Phaedon; species Phaedon cochleariae. Next base: position 23,859,154 of record OU896714.1, on the reverse strand, counting down.
TTATTTTCATCTATCGAATATTGGATATACCTAATGAGAAAGAAAATAAAAAAAATTGTTTTTCAAATGATATCTGACAAAACAACAACTATTTTCAAGCAAATGTACTTTCCACAGGATATCTGTTAGGTATCGAAGAGATCTCAGATATCTATTATTATGAGAAAGTGCTTGTGCTATAACATTCATTGAAAAAATGTTCAAACTGGGTGATTCATTACTAATTGGATATATTTCAACTATAGAATCCTGAACTCAAAATATGATGATTCCACCCAAATCACCTAAATGAAATGAGTCTTCTGTTTGAGTTACAGGGTGTTTCATATGAAAATTTGAAAATCATTTTTTGAGCCCAGTACTTTGAAACTGTTCGACGAATCATTGTCATATTTGGTGGAGAGTGTAAGTACTATACACCCTACTAAGTTATGTTAGATGAACGTTTCTGGCTACTACCAGATGCGTCCGACAGGAGCAAGTGACTGGTTGATCCCTTTCAAATTCTACGCCACTGCATGGCAGAATCGTAATTCTATTACAATTTTTCGATTTCTCAACAATTTCAATGTAGACATCGTACCTTTTCTCTCTGGTGATAAAGTTATTATTTCTCAGGATATTTCAGATATTTCAGGTGAAATATGAAGCTGAAGATGTACAATTATTATTTTGATTTCAATCTGTATCAATCATGTCGATATTTCGGATCGATGGATCGCAATCATTTATCAAATAAAACCTCAATTCATATTGACGAAAAAATCATAATAACATAACAGACAGGAGCTATTACAGGGTGTTTTGAATTTTTGAATATAATAAATAATGAAACACCCTGTAACAGCTCCTGCCTGTTATGTTATAATATTTTTTCATCAATATGGATCGAGGTTGCATTCGATCAATGAATGTAATCCATTGATCCGAAATATTGACAAAATCAATAGGTACACATTGAAATCGAAATAATTGTGCAGCTTCATGTTCTTCCTGAAATATCTCGAAAAATAATTACTTATTCGCCATGGAGAAGGAGTACAATATCTACGTAAAAATTGTTGGAGAATCGAGAATCTCTGATAGAATTGCAATTCTGCCAGTGGCGTAGAATTTGGGAGGAATCAACCAGTCACTTGCTCCTGTCGTAGAGGCCTCTGGTAGTAGCCAGGTATGTTGATTTGAAATTCATCAGGATGCATAGAACTTACATTCCCTACCAAATATGACAATAATACGTCGAAAAGTTTCAAAGTACTGGGCACAATTGATGATTTTTGAATTTTTAAATAAAACACCTTGTAACTCAGACAGAAGACACATTTATTTTCATCTAGGTGATTTGGGTCGAATGATCATATTTTGAGTTCAGGATTCCATAGTTGAAATATTTCCAATTAGTATTGAATTGCCCTGAATCAATCATTACATCAAATCAATTGGAATAGAATGGATGAACTTGATGAGAATTGATGATATTTTCAAGTATATAGGTACCTACCAGGAATGAAATGGACATGAATGGGACAACATATCGATGTACCAGATGGGATGTGCAGTGGACAACCACTGCGACTGCGACACGTTCTCTGAATGTCCCAATCATGTCCTGGTACTGCTGGACATAAAAGGACGTACCTAAGACATCCTTGTGTTGTTGGGTACCTATCTATTTACCAATCAGGTTTTGTCAAAAACTGTTCATTGGTTGAAGTGTGTATTATTGCTTCTCAATCACCCTGTATACATTTTTTTCGGAATAAAGCGAAGCGTAGTTGCTTGTCCAGAGCATGATGGAGTATCTATCCAGCAAGTTCCTTGAAAATCGGTTCAATCGTTGAGATATTTATCTTATATAGTTCTCCATCACACTGTATGTAGTTTGTTCGTTAGAAAAGTAGCCCATTCGCTACTACAGGGCAACTTTTTATATATCAAGTTGTATTCACATGTACATACATATTATGTGAAGGCGAATGTGAGTGATTTTATTTTTTGAATTACTCTTCATACCATTTTTTTGAATTATCTAAGTTTCATCCAGATTTGTAAAGGTTAAGGCAAGTTTTATTATTGTTTGTATCACCCTATATATACAGTGTCATTCATAAAGTCGGCATCATATGGAAAAAACTTTAATTAATGACTCATTTTGGAATTCGAGTTGGACGTTAACTTTTGCTTCAAAAAATATGAAAAATGGCCTACTCAATCGGGGTCACGTGACTTTCGCTACATGTCAAAAGTGACATTTTTTCAAATTAATCGCTGAAAGTAGGCTTATTTGTTCGAATATCGAAAAAGTTTAAATGTTGTTTTTATTTAGATTCTACACATGCTTCTCGAATTTGATCATTCTATTGCAACTTTTAGATTTTGATTTTTTTTTAATTTTGAGAAATTTCTGTAATATTTGAGGAATTGTTAATTCCACGAAACTACTTCATACCAGAAGCTTTTTCATGCTACTTACTTTCAATTACCTATTATCACTGATTATGGACAGAAATATGATTTTCTTTATAAAATGATAATACCCGCTTCCAAATTCTGTTATGGTTGATGCAAAGTTGATATATCGTCAAGCATTTAGAAACGAAATTCATTTAAACTGATTTTTTCAGAACTGAAAAAATTAATTCAAATAAATTTCGTTTCTAAATGCTTGACTCAAACATGACAGAACTTTGATGTTATGTTTGCATCAAACATAACAGGATTATGAAGCGGAGATTATCATTTTCTGAAGAAAATCCTATTTTTGTCGATAATTAGTGATAATTAGTAATTGAATGTTAGTAGCATGATGAAGCTACTGGTATGAAGTAGCTTTATCGAATTTACAATTTTTTTAATATTACAGAAATTTCGAAAATTTTTAAAAAATATCGAAATCTAAAAAATGTAATAGAAAGATAAAATCCGAGTCACATATGTAAAATTCAAATAGAAACAACTTTTTCAAATAAACTTTCTCGATATTCGAACAAATAAGCCTACTTTCAGCGATTAATTTGAAAAAATGTCACTTTTGACATGTATCGAAAGTCACGGACCCCGATTGAGTAGGCCATTTTTCATCTTTTTTGAAGCAAAACTTAACGTCCAACTCGAATTTCTAAATAAGTCATTAATAAAAGTTTTTCTTATATGATGCCGACTTTAAGAATGACACTGTATACAGGCTGATCCACGGTGGATGGCCTATTAGAAGTATCTGGAGAACGAAAAGACAGAACATTCTGAAAATTGGGATGCTTCGATAATTGAACATTCTAAATCCGTCTAAAATATTTTGATCGATACAGTGTTGCCACTTCTATCAGAAACAACTAGCAACTTCGTTATTTCAAATAGAACACCCTGTATTTTATTGCATTTTTAGATTTTCCCTGAAAAGCTGATTTCATTGATAGATCACACTTGTGGTCTATCGGAAATGATTACAGAGATATAGGGTGTTCAAAATCTAGATTTTTCAATTTTAGGATTTTTTTGTGTCGAAACTATTCATTATCGATCAAAACGATTTACATGTCCCTATCTTAACTTTCAGTTCACTATCTACTGACATTTAATTGGAACAGATACAGGGTGATCAGAATTCTGAATCTTGGAGCACCCTGTATTTTTTCCAATCAAATTCCAATAGATAGTCAATCAAAAGTTGAGATAGGGACATGTAAGCCTTTTTGATCGATAATGAATTGTTTCGACAAAAAAAAATCTTAAAATTGAAAAATCTTGATTTTGAACACCCTATATCTCTGTAATCATTCCTGCTAGACCCCAATTGTGATGCATCGATGGAATCAGCTCTTTGAAAAGAATCTAAAAATGCAATAAAATACAGGGTGTTCCATTTGAAATAACAAAGTTGCTAGTTGTTTCTGATAGAAGTGGCAACACTGTGTCGATGAAAATATTTCAGACGGATGAAGAATGTTCAATTATCGGAGAAACCCAATTTTCAGAATGTTCTGTATTTTCGTTCTCCAGATACTTCTAATAGGCCATCCACCGTTGATCACCCTGTATATATAATTTTTTGAATACCTCCAACAGAGACGATGTCGTGTAATTATATTTTCCAGTTGAATATAAGTACAAGGCCAGTCAGAATAGAACCGGTGGTGAAGAGTCAGTGTCAACGTATGTCGTTAAATGTAGGTATTCTGTCTGAGATACAAGTTACCGAAAGAACAAAAGTCAACTTTCATTACTACACAAAGAGTTCCACTTCCGGTTGTACCAGGTGGTACCTAATTTCGATATTTCGTTATAATTTTCCGATCGATGATCGATGCGGTTCCGGAAGAACACCCTGTATATTTCATTCATACCATCTTTCTCTTATACTGGAAAAAATTGAGAAAAAACTCTGTAATTCAATTTGCAATTATAGGTTGATGAATATGGTAAAATTCGAGGAGGTCATTATCAATAATCAGTTTAGAAGTGTGGAGTTACGGTGATCATATCATCCTCCATATTTTCTTCTAGCGGAATGAATGGACAAAGTACCGTTGGTAATGTTCAACTTCTAAATTACCTACAGATTCCAGAATGTGAAAGTAGGTATACTCGATACTCTCTACTCAATACAAACTTGGGACTTTGGTCATATATACTCTTGGACACCTTGTATCTTTGTACCTACCCTGGTAAGGACCTATTCACGTCGAAATGAAAAAAATAATCTTCATTCAAAGTTCGTCGGTTTTATTCGGACCTGTATATTAACTCGTTCATTCATTTTATTGCAAGAAGCTGAACAGAAACGTTGGCTATCGGATATTGTTGATTCTTGGGTAGGCACTTTCGATATCAAACCATAATCGCATTTACTCTTCCATCACTTGGAGACGCCGCAATTCAATAGTCATCAATAATTATTATTGTTTGTATACGATAACGATAGTTATGATATATCTGGTTCATATCAAAACTTTTCGGTCACGATTGGAAATCTATTGATGGTGAGACATTTAGGTTTCCCACACTATGAATGAGTACCTATGGTTTACATTTTTTCTGTCAATTTTGAGAGATTGAATAGGTTGCATCAAAAAGTATAAATTGAATTTTTTTACGCACATAACAAAAATAGCATTTAGCGTACAGATATATACAGGGTGATCCACGGTGGATGGCCTATTAGAAGTATCTGGAGAACGAAAAGACAAAACATTCTGAAAATTGGGTTTCTTCGATAATTGAACATTCTCTATCCGTCTAAAATATTTTCATCGATACAGTGTTGCCACTTCTATCAGAAATAACTAGCAACTTTGTTATTTCAAATGGAACACCCTGTATTTTATTGCATTTTTGGATTCTTTTCAAATAGCTGATCTCATCAATATATCACACTTGGGGTCTAGCAGGAATGATTACAGAGATATAGGGTGTTCAAAATCGAGATTTTTCAATTTTAAGATTTTTTTTGTCGAAACAATTCATTATCGATCAAAACGGCTTACATGTCCCAATCTCAACTTTTGATTGACTATCTACTGGAATTTGATTGGAAAAAATACAGGGTGCTCCAAGATTCAGAATTCTGATCACCTTGTATCTGTTCCAATTAAATGTCAGTAGATAGTGAATCGAAAGTTAAGATAGGGACATTTGAGCCGTTTTGATCAATAATGAATACTTTCGACACAAAAAAATCCTGAAATTGAAAAATCTCGATTTTGAACACCCTATATCTCTGTAATCATTCCTGCTAGACCCAAAGTGTGATACATTGATGAAATCAGCTTTCCAAGGAGAATCTAAAAATTTGATGAAATACAGGGTGCTCTATTTGAAATAACGAAGTTGCTAGTTGTTTCTGATAGAAGTGGCAACACTGTATCGATGAAAATATTTTAGACGGATATAGAATGTTCAATTATCAGAGCATCTCAATTTTCAGAATGTTCTGTCTTCTCGTTCTCCAGATACTTCTAATAGGCCATCCACCGTGGATCAGCCTGTATATATATATACCACGCTGAATGGTCGATTAATCACATATTCATGATCTACCTGATAACAATTCAAACACGTGAATTTACTAGTATATCCTGCTAAGGTCGTATACAGGATGTCCCAGAATAACGTTCATATATTCCGGTAGGTAATTCTGCAGATGAAAATGAGAAAAAAATGGTTTTATCAACATCCGAAAATGCTTCCTAAGGGCGCTAGAGCCCTTCGAAGGTGAAACCTTAGCCGTGGCACTTAATATCTCCAAGACATTCGATCGAGTCTGGCACCACGGACTCCTCGCCGAGCTTCCATCTTATGGCTTGCCTCCCCAGCTATGTTCTTTGCTAGCTAGTTTTCTCTCAAACAGGTCTCTCCATGTAGTGATCGACGGAGTTTCCATATAGTTTACTCCATATCAACGATTTGTTGGAAGCAACTTCATGTCCAGTACACAGCTTCGCGGATGATACTACCCTCCATACCGCCTTCTCTTCCAGGGCTCGAATACCAGCCAGGCAAATCAGAAACGAACGAGGTAGAAATGTTGACAACATAAATATGGACTTGACAACAGTTCTCGAATGGCGATCCAATAATTTGGTAGATTTCAATGCAAACAAAACACAAGCATGCCTTTTCTCTAGAAAAGCCGATCTCACTGTGCCCAACATAAACTTGTCAGGAGTAACCATTCCTTTGAAGACATCCATTTAGATGCTTGGTATCACTATCAGCAATAACCTTTCTTGGGAAAATCACGTGAGATCAATTGCTGAAAGTGCATCCCAAAAACTTGGTTTTCTGTTTCGGAACAGGACCTATTTCACTTCTAGTCATCTGCTTATGATCTATAAGGCACAGATCCGACCTGTCCTGGAATACTGTTCCCATATTTGGAGTGCAGCACCCAAACATACCCTGAAACTGTTGGATTCTGTCCAAAAAAGGGCAATTCGTCTCGTGATTGATGCATCGCTCACAAACTCACTCACTTCTCTGGAACACCGTAGAAAAGTTGGCGATCTGGCTCTATTTATAGATATTTTCATGGACGATGCTCTTCTGAAATATCAACAACTGTTTCTTCCTTGGCAGCCCCCGCGAGATTGACCCGTCGAGTTGAGGCTTCGCACCCCCTCGTGGTCACTTTGGAGACCTGTAAAACAACTCTTCCCAAAGACTCGTTCATCCAACGAGCAGCGAGGCTCTGGAATACATTGCCAAGGGAGATAATCCCCGAGGCATATAACCTCCAGAAATTCAAGAAGAACACCAATTCCTACTTCATTTTTCTTGGTTCCCACGATGTTCTCTCAACATTACAGGTTATCCCTCTTCGTGGGAACCAGAACATGAAAAAAAAACAAAAAAATAGATTCTTAAATGCAGTTTTATTCAATTTATCTTCGTTATCATTGATCTCAGAACTACGAAATTCGATACCTGAGAATGATTTGATATTAGAAATCGTTTCGTGGTTAGAAAAACATGATTCAATATACAGGGTGGTGTGAAACTAGTAACAGATGTTATAAAAATGCCCCGAGATTTGTACTATCATAATATAAATTTTCAAAAACTTTCACAAGAAAAGGGTATTCTCGTCAGAATGCCGTAAAATGATTCGTTTTCGAGAAAAGTATAATTCTTGATTCGATGACCAAAAAAATTCACAAATGATCTGAAGCGTCGTGTGCTCAAAATGTGAACTTGATGATAATCAGAATTTTACATTTTCAGTTAGTTTCCTCTTATTAGACTTAATCGTGATGTAATTTGTTGAGAATATATCCGTTATGGAAACTGACTAAATTTTATAAACTTATTCACTAGGTGAATTTTTTGGACATCAAATGGAAAAATGACCCGTTTATATCAATACTTTTCGGTCACGATTGAAAATCTATTGATGATGAAACATTTAGGTTTTCCACAATATGAATGAGTACCTATGGTTATCATTTTTTCTGTCAATCATGAGAGATTGAAAAGGTTGCATTGAATGTTATAAATTTCATTTTCCTCCAAATGACATCGAAAGTGGCTTCTCAATGACACTTAACAGGCAGAAAAGGTGTACTTTATCTGCCTAGGTAGAAAAAGTTTGTTGCTATGCATCGTTCCAAGTAATAATTCGAATCAAATTGGTAATCAAAATAGACACTGATGATGGGTAAACACGAAATGATGAATCATGTGGAGTTTGCGTGTAATTGGACGAATTTGAAACAAAAATTATATTTTTCACAGGGCAGAAAAGCAGATTCAATGCCGCGGCTGGCGTTTCATAGCCAAGGCTTAGCCTAGGCTAGGAAACCAGCCAAGGAAATACATTTTGTGCTTCTCTGCCTAGTGAAACAAATAACCATTTTCTTCTCACATAACTAAAATATCATTCACCGTACAGATATCTATATGCCACGATAAATGGTCGATCAATTACATATTCATAATCTTCCTAACAACAGTAATAACACAAAAATTTTCTAGTATATCCCGCTAAGGTCAATTACAGGGTGTCTCAGAATAACGTTCGTATACTCCGGTAGGTAATTGTGCAGATGAAAATGAGAAAAAATGGGACGTAACATGTGTTCGAAAATGCTTCTTAAGAGCGCTAGATCCCTTTCAAGGTAGATCCTGAAATGCAGTTTTCTTCAATTATCTTTGTTATCATTGATCCCAGATCCCAGAACCACAAAATTTGTTACCTGAGAATGATTCGATCTCAGAAATCGTTTCGTGGTTAGGAAAACATAATTTGATATACAGGGTGGTGCGAAACTTGTAACAGATGCTTTAAAAATTCCCCAAGATTTTTTGTTCCGAGATTTATCTCATTTCAAAACAGTATTCCTGTCAGAATGACGTGGAACGAACCGTTTCCGAGGAAAGTATAATTTTTGATTTGATGTCCGGAAGAATTCACAAAGGATTTGGAGTGTCGTGTGCTCTTATGAAGGAAAAATAGCAACTTGATAATCAGAATTCAACATTTTCAGTCCATCAGAGTTGATCGTGATGGAATTTGTTGAGGAAATATCCGTAATGGAAACTGACTGAATTTCGCAAACTTATTCACTAAGTGAACTTTTTGGACATCAAACGGAAAAATGAACCTTTTTTCAAAAACGGTTCATTCTAACAGATATAGCCCCCTTTTCATGTAAAACTAGACGCAAACCTATCAACTATCTACTTCCACGGAAGGGAAAAAAATACCAGCCGTGGGAGGTAAAATAAACTGGCTTCACCATTTTTCCTTGAAAATAGATCGGTCAGACGATTGAGGAAATTCAAGAGGTGAACGTGGAGTAGGTTCTGTGAAGGGATCAATGAAGTCCCGCCAGCAACCCGTTTACAAAAAATTCCTCTCTAAGGACCACTCAAACGGAATTGGTTCGCTCCGAAATTCGGACGGTACCTACACGCAAAGTTTGGAGGAAAGCTTGAGACTGCTAATTAACACTCACTTCCCAGAAAGCATCAGTGACGACAACCTGCAAGTAGACTATCCGGATGTAAGGGACGCACATCGTCCCTCCAACCGTTTACGTTACGTTTATATGTAATTTTTTTCGCTCTATCAAATTCTTCTATTTTTTCACCAAGAAGAATACGACGGAGAGAGTTGTATTCAAAAAATCATGACACACCTACTCAAAACACCCTATATAACAATTTGAGAAATGTGAAAGTGTATCAGAATATTGTATCTTATCAACATACATTTATCAGGAAATATCAATTTAGACGTTATGCGAAAAAACTATTTGAAACTGATCAACTTTGGAAGGATATATCGATCTAATATACATTTTGGGCCATTAGTTTATCCATCAAACCATATTTAATTTTAATCACCCCCATAAAGCTCGGTACAAATTTTTGACTCACCCTGTATATGTGTTCGTGGATGAAATCATATATATATATATATATATCTTGGGAGCAACGGTTAATTTTCTCCCATGTGTGTGATCCACACGCAGGAGGAAATGGATACATTTGCTTCCTCGATATCTATATAGGTAGATATTTTCGGTACCACAAAACCATTTGTAAGATCGAATCACCCTCAGATACCAAATTTCGTGATTCTAGGATAAATGGTAACGAAGATAATTGAAGAAATCTGCATTCAAGGACCTACCTCCAAAAGTTATTAAATTTTTTTCACAAACGCGACTCATTTGAAAGAATTCATAACAAACAGGCTGTTTTGAATTACCCCATATGTTATACCATTTCGGAAGCTGTATTGAATGGGTAAGTTTTCCTGATAGTTGGTCATCTTCGAGGGGTAGTTATCAAATCTGCCAGCGGCATTAAAAATCAACTGAATTATTTCATTGGAAATTCATTCAACAAAACTTGTGGGAAACAACACCTTTATTGATCGATACAAAGTAACACAGAGCAAAAAAATCATTTCGTTGAAAAGGTGCATCCACGCGAATAAAATTTGTGAAGATCACAAATAAATGTGACACACTCAGTTAGAAAAGGACAAATTCAATAATTCTTGAACCATCAACAATTGAAAAACCACATGTCATACGGTTATACTGGTTATAGTTTGATCGGAAATGACCCCCTCCTGCCATCCCACTTCTCTTGATCCATTACTTATGGGACACCCTGTATGCCCCAATTATTCAGACTGGTATGAATTCCAGAGATGTGTCTTTTTATATGTTCTTGAAATATTTGATCTGCGAAGTTCATCCACATCCACATCCATAATATTCATTTCTTTTCAACAAAAAAATGTTCTTTACCTATATACATATACAGGGTTACCTATAAACGGGACATAAAGGTTCAACATTTCACCACTCATGTAATTGGTTCTCTTTTCTTGATCTGGAATATATGCAGCGATGCGGCGTTGTCACTTATGTTGAAAAGTAGCAACAACTTTGATAATTTGAATAGGACACCTTGTGTATTGATGCATTTTTCGTTTCTCTATTTGTTTGCGATTACTTTTGTATGCCACTTTTTCATACCTATCTGCAGTGGTTTTCAAGGAATTTGTTGTTTCTTTCATTCTTTATGCTTCAATAATCGAATGTTTCAATAATCAAATGTTTATAACTGCAGTATTTGGATTCGTAGGAAGCTGAAATTTGGGATGTAGTTTTTGAATGTCCTGTGTATCAGTTATGTCTGAAGGAATTCGTTCTCCATGATACAAGGTGCATCCAAATTTGTGATTTTTCCTATTGGATACAAAAATAGTGCAAATTGTATTTTTTTCAAATGGAACACCCTGTATTCCAACGAGTATCCGAAAAGACAATTGAAATTCCTTTCTAATGATGTATCATGTTTCTTCAGCTGAATAGTCAGGTTTTCGAAATAGAAGCATTTTTTTATAATAATATAATTGTTTTACCAAATTTTGTAATGGGTAGCTATAGTGATATATGGAATGTCACGATACACTACTATCAAATTCAATTCCCGATATGACGAATCGAAAATATTACCTAATTTTCCGACGGAAATGATCTGTAGTGTGCCGTGGCCAAAAGAGAACATAACAAACTTTTGAGATGGAAATATTGTATTTTTAGTGGGTTTATCTGACTATCAGGAAAGAACTCCAAAGAAACACAGGGTGACTTCTTTTTATACGAAAAAACGACTTTCTCGATGGGTACGCCCCTGCAAATTCTTGATCAAATAATCCATTTGGTCCAGTTAATGTCCGATGATTGCGTGAATAAATCATAAGAATTTCATCCCAACCGGCTTGAGCGTTTTCAATTAAATACTCATTATTTTTCAAAATTTGGACCCTGTATCTCAGAATCGTAGCATTTTCGAACCCACGTTCATATAAACTTCAATTTTGAGAGGAATCTCCCTTAGGCTTTTGTCACAACTCTGAAACACACTGTATATATTCGTCAACCCTATCCGTCGGAGACACTTTCCACATCAAATCCTACACTTCGACGATAAAAAGTGGATAGTTCGGTGACGTTACCGAACTGCCACCATGATTTATCATACACTTCGAAGTGTGACATTTTTCTGTGGAATCACGCTTCCCACATTTTGAGGACATAGGTGAGTGTGGAACTAGTTTCGGTTAATTTTCGAAATGGAATTTTCTGATTTTCAGATCAAAATTTCTAGAAAGTTCAAGCAGACTGATAAGAACACTTTGAGAAATAATGAATAATCGAAAATTTTGGATTTCTAGAAAACACTTGATGTTCTGAGGAACTATGGAAAGTAATATGAGGAAATTATTTTTTTCATTTTTGATTTGAAATTCTAAAAAAATTCGAGCAGAATTATCTGAATTGTTTTAGATGTATGACAAACTGACATTTATCATACAGGGCGTGGAAAGAAATTCTGAATTGAGAAAAACCCAATCACGAATCTGCGATTGAAGGTCTATAAAAATAACAAGTTTCCATCGTTCAAGTTTGAACCCCTTGATTGGGTATGAAAGTATTGAAAAGGAATATTCTCAGATATATTATAAACATGAAAAAATGGATACATTTGAATAAATACATTGAGAATTCGCATTCTCTATGTGATGAAATTATTAATTCTTTCTCGGTATATTCAACAGAAAACAACTACTTTCCTGGCTATATGCCACGACGAACATTGAATTATATCAATTGAACATACACGATAGGAATTTGAGCATAAAATGAATATCGTCTGAAATTGAGAATTGACATTCTCTTCCAGAATCGGATGAATACTATGATGAATATAACGATATAAAAAATATATTACTTACCAAATTGGTATGAAAATTGGAATGTATGGGAGAAATATACTAGTATACATACTCTGTTCTTGTTGAGTCGTGAATTTATCAAAAATCATCCGTATCCATGATGTTTGGGATATATGCACATCTCTTTCACATAGGTTAGATGATTTTGATTCGAATAAAATTCATTTCGAGTTTCAAACTCTCCTCAGTAACCTGAAGTCCAGTCATTCCTTCAGCCATTCTTCATTTAATACACAATTTTCACATTTCTATAATAATATAACTAAAACTATATATGATAAATGTCAGTTTGTCATACATCTAAAACAATTGCCACCCACATGACTGGAGATAAGTCAACAAATTTCCATTCTCAGATAGATGTCAGTTCCACTATAGTCCACTATAGTCTGTCTATCCTCAGATATGATTATGAACACGAAAAAATGGATATATATTTATACACCGTGTCCCAGCTAAAATGTCCCCCCTGTAAAAACTCAACCGCGCGATCGAGAATGACTTGAAATCTGGTCACCCAGTATATTTCATGATGCTCACTCGAAATATGCTATTGAATGAATCGTAGGTATACAGGGTCACACCGAAGGGCTCCTCAACTATCTTATTTGAATAGGGACACCCAGTATATTATTCCATATTCAAGTAGAGTTTATTATTACAAATTCAACAATGCCGGGTTCGATGGGATTTTTTCAAACGACAACGAAAATATGGCAAAAAATCAAACGATTCAATGAAAAATTTACATGATTAGATTTTATTAATATAACACTATTGAAATCGAATGAAAAGAAAATTATTGAAACCTCAACTGCTCAATATATCGTCCATTCTGCTGAAAACATTTCCTAGCTCTTTTGACAACGTTCATTGTGACCCTATGTATCACGTTGCGATCAATTTGTGTGCATGAATTTATGATTTTCTCTTTCAGTTCTATATTCACTTTTCTATCGATACTTCCACGGGAAATGTTCTTCGGAAATCTCTGCTATCATCCCTTCACTAGCAATACCAGTCAGAAGAACTAGACAAGCCCAGTCAGCACATCCTCTCGTTGTCAACCTCGGAAGATGTCGAACAGCACTTTATCAAAACTCCTTCATCCATAGATCGGCTAGGCTCTGGAATTCATTGCCTGAGAAAGTATTCCCAACAACACATAATCTCCAGAAGTTCAAGAAAAATTCCAATACCTACCTCCTATCCCTATCCTCCCCAGGAACGCACGATATTCTTTGAACATTATAGGGATTCCCTCTCGTGCGATCCAAGCGATAAAAAAAAATTGGCGACTCATGAACCTGTTGTTTTAAGTAGCCCCACAAATGAAATCAAGTGGGTTGAGGTCTGGCGACCGAGCTGGCCAGTTGCTATCACCATCGAGACAATTGGTGATTATTAAATTCCAATTATTTTCTTTTCATTCGATTTCAATCGTGCTATATTGATGAAATCTAATCATATGAATTTTTTATTGAATCGTTTTTATTTTTTGCCCTATCCTGGTAGTCGTTTGAGAAAATCCCATCAAACCTGGCATTGTTGAATTTGTAATGATGAACTCTACTTGAATATGGAATAATATACTGGGTGTTTCTTTTCAAATAAGAAAGTTGAGGTGCACTTTGGTGTGACCCTGTATACCTACGATTTATTCAATAGCATAATTCGAGTGAGCATCATCAAATATACTGGGTGACCAAATTTCAAGTCATTCGATCGCGCGGTTGGTTTTTTACAGGGGGGGACAGTTTAGCTGGGACACGGTGTATATAAAGAAATACATTGAAAATTCGCATTCTCCATGTGATGAAAATATGCATTCTCACTTATATAATACGCACATAATATCATTCTATTTCAGCTGATCCACACTGTAGATATAAACACTCTCTTATTCATTTCTCGATATGGAATTTGGCGCTGGATGTAACCAGCATGCGAATCTTAGCGTTGACCAAGCCATCATCATGCAGGCGCAGGCGCAAGGGCCAGTCGACATCGATAATCGATTTATCGACTCACTGTCACTAGTGAGTTCATGAGGGTGGGTTGTGATACATACCAATACGTCGTTACCACGTGAATCATTGAAAAGGTAAGGATGTAAAGAAAGTTTGACTGTTGGTTATATTTCCACCTCTTGAATTTTTCATTCAAAGAGCGATCTTGACAAAGAAAATTTTGAAATGTGGGGGCGATTAAGGTGTATTTTGGAGCCAAGCGGTGTCCACTTGGCGTTCACTATTTTGAAAACTCTGAAAACCAAGGCCTAGGCACTTGATCACATTCAGAGGCTGAAAAATCCAGAATCCATAATATTTTAATGTTAATAGTTTTCTTTTTATGATTTTCAATCAATCAGAACGTTCAATTGAGTTAAGCTCTGGTATAATTTCGAATATAAGTGGAATAAATATTTTTCCATGAAATTAGGACGCCGATTCCAGTAGCGTACCTACGTAGATTATTTCTGATGAATTTCTGAACTGTTTTCTGGATTTTTCAGCCTCCGCATTTCATCGAGTGAACCTTATTGGTTTTTAATGAGAATGGAAGCCACTTAGCCCAAGACAACACTTCATTCCTCTACATATTTCGAAGGAAATTTCGTCAAAATCTCTTCATGAATGAAAAATTCATAATGATGGCCCGTTTTCATATGGGAAACTCTGTATAGGTATCCACCAACCTACTATGTCCTCAGGGGAACAAATTCCATGATGAAAATGCCAACAAACCCTACATCTAGAAATAATTGTAGAAGGTGTGGAAAATTTCACTTTTCAACCTCATAATCTGCTCGTTTTTTTTTGTCTTCTGAAACATTCAATCTGATTTGATCTTTTGAAGACCAAAGCCTATTAGATCACATTCAGAGGCCAAAAAATATAGCATCCATAATATATCAATGTCGAATCTTCTCTCATGGACCTTGGTACCTACAGATTTATGAATGACAGGGCGCCGATTTCAGTAGCGTATGCGAATTTTTCTCTAAAAAAATCGCTAATATTTTTGTGCCTCTGAATGTGATCTAGTAGGCCTTTTGCTCAGCTACATTATTATCTTTTTCACATTTCAAAAAAACAGTCATCAAAATCGCTCCATCTTCAGATTCGTTTATTTCTGTATTTGTTCAGAAGAAAATGATATCTTGTGATACATTTCTAAAAAGGGGATTGGAACTTCTATGTAATGCAATGAAAATACAATTTGGCGCCCATATGAAGAAACAAAGTTATTTTCATTATCTCGAAAACGTAGGAAGACATTTTATTGTTTTATTTCTCATTCAAAAGTTTTTGAAAAAGTGTACATGGCATGTTTGAGCCAAAATGCCGTAAGTTTTCAGATAACGGAGATATAGGGAATTGTCAAAAACGCACCATTTTGGTTTTTAGCCATTATTCCGAAAACGAGAAACGTTCGAAAAAATTTGATGATAGTTCTGAAATTGTGATAGAATTCTGAGAAACATTGACCATTTGAACGACTGTGTAGCTCTCATAATAACCGAGATAGCAATACATGCAGCACCAATCTGGGACACAGTGTATATGGAACTTGAATTGCCACTTGTAATCTATTGCAATTTTCTCAGTGTAGTTTGTTCACATTTTCGTTATGAATCAATGGAATGAATGAAAAAATATACAAGGAGGTCCAGGTTATACGTAATTTATTTCGTCAGCTGATATAACAACAAAAATTGAGTAGACTCTCATGAAAAAACTTTGGCAAAGAATATTTCATTCAAGTTTAGAGAAAAAACTGGTTTTCTCATGATAATTTCTTAACCACATGCGCGATGTCAATCGAATGACACGCACATTCTGATGTAGTATATATCTAAGTAATTATTGGAATCATTTCAAGAACTTCTTCAGTGGCGTAGATGAAGAGGGTCTGCACTCCCTTTTCCGCCTCCCAATCTTCCGAGCCACTGGATATTTTGCGAAGAAGATACAAATTCTGGTTTCCTGGTCTGATCATAAATGAAACAATGAATATGCAAATGTTTGGATAGATCTCAATGCATGGATGGATCTTAATATATTTATTTGAATTCGAATGGTTGCAAGCAAGCCCAAAACTTTTGAGAGCGGTCGTTGACAACTCAATCGAGGTGTCCAAAACTTTGACATTCTGTACCGCAGGAAATATTCGTTAAAGTTTTTTTTCTCGAAAACCTACTTGTATTTGTTGTTCCATCACCTATCGAAATTGGTGACATACAAGCTGGATCACTTTATATACACAGGTTGATCCACGGTGGATGGCATATTGGACGTTTCTGTCACTGGTGAACCACACAACAGACAACTTCAGAGATTTGTTAAATAGTTTATTTGTTCATTTCCTACCCAACCAGAATGTTTTCGACAATGCGGTGTTGACACTTCTATTATAATGTTGTAGCAACTTTGATATTTCAAATTGAACACGGTTTATTTAATATTCACTCCAGAATCTTCATCAATTTCCTAACAATTTTGCTTGATAATTTCCTATACCTATCTGTATACAAGGAGTTAATATTTTTTATTCAAACTTCCAAGATCTACAACTCCGTAACGAAGTGCAATAGACAATTTTTCTATAAAAAGTTCTAACTAACATTGTTTTGGCTCACTCCATCAGCTCTATCATTTACGACATGACCTCTCCGGACACTCTGTATATAAATATCATCATTTTCCATTCAGTTCTCTGTATATTTCACTATACTAAACCAAAAATATTTTTGCGAAAAAAATATATTCTTGAAGATAGTGATTTTCAATTCTTATGTCATATGAATTTTTGATGATATTTGTGTCATGCGAAATATATTCTTGAATTCAATAAATGTCGATTCTCATCTCAAATGACCCTGTTATTCAAGACAAACAAATCGATTTATTCGAATGGCAGTAACGATGTTCTACCCAAACAAATTTTATTCGGATCAAATGAACTCAATTCAAATAAACCCATATTCTTAATTCAAGTAGCGATTTTCATCTGTGTATGAGCCTCTGAGTATCACTCAGCTGCAAACTAAAACTGTTCAAGAATAATGAACAAATTCATGAATCCTTCATTAGAATAATTATGTTTCATCGTTTTTGAGGTATTTGCAATTTCTGCAGTGGAGAAACTATCGATATTATAATGTCACAACGTTACTGTAAAATATTATTCAATATGCCCTGCTTTCCAAACACTGGATGAGGAGACCATTTCCAAGGCACATTTTCACAAATAAACCCATCATAAATCCGAGACTTGACTAGTTATGTAGGTATAGGACTGATATAGGTACATAGATGAAAAGCAACATCCGGCAGCTTTTCAAATCTTTATTGATATACACAGGGTGTTCCTTTTGAAACAATCAACTTCCAGTACTTTTTCAAGCAAACGAAGTAACTGTTTTGTTCAACCACTCTGTAGTAAAGTAACTGATATTAGGCTGACATGTGGGGATCCCAAACTGACTGCACACCGAATTTGACACCATAGCATTCCTGAACTGAAAGATATAAGCATTTTTATAATATACAAAATTGATTGCTTCTCATCCCGTTAACAGTCACAGACAGGTGAAGGAATTTACCTACGGCCACTATAGAAATTAGGAAAGAACACTCGAGATACAGCCTCAGTAAGTAGCTCTTTACGCACAGTAAACACATCGCACAGTTTTCGTTTATTTTGCCAGTATAGGTATGTCATTATCGCGTAATTGCCGTCAACAGCGGATGACATAACTCAAAAGAATTATAATTCAGACTGTTCGTCCAACCTTCTTCGATGTACTATATGGCAGTAGGTTGAATATAGTACGTAATGCGTGTTGTACAGCAATTACGCACTCATGGAATTACGCACTCGCTAACTTTTCCATTCGTGCGTAATATGCTTCTTACAACACATAGTACGTAATATACTTTCACGAGCGAAGGTGTTAGGAAGATTCTGAGAATGATAATATTATAAATATAGGGTGTTCCATTTGAAATATCGAATCAGCTACTACATGCAACAATGCAATGTCAAAATAGTTGAATTGGGTAGAAAATGTCCGAATATGTTCTTCATCAAATTATCATAGTCAGTCCTTGTGTGGTTCACCAGGAAGGTCTAATGTGCCATTCACCGTGTTTCAGCCTGTATACAGGGGAAACAAGTTACTTAACATTATGAAAATAGAATCAGTCACTACTGAAGTTTTTGCCCAATTTCTTCGATGGAATTCTCCGAAACATATTCTTCAGGCAACCAGATGACGTTTCAGTGACGTCTTTTCACGTCAGTTGGATGAACAAGATGACGTCAGCAGTTGACGTCGTATGACGTGATGAATGACGTGAATAAGAAACAGCCTGATGACGATATATCACTCACGTTTATTGACGTCAGTCACTCACCTAACGGTGAATTAAGTTCAAATTTGGTGATAAAACGTAAAAAAGTTTCAAATGACATCTAATATTGATTATGCATTGTTGAGACTGCTTGGTGGTCCTTCCGGTGTCATGTCCATTCAATCGTCTTCATTCAGCAGCGCTATTCTTCAGTACGCATCTCCAGAATTAGATCAGTTACTCGTATTTGTATCAAAAATTATGTAGTTTGTATCGGAGAGATGTAAGCAAACCAAGAATAGTTTGATAAAAATGTCAAGAATGTTGGCGAATCCAGAACACATTGTTGAGTAACGTATATTCATGCATTCTTTGTCACCAACAAAAATCTGAATAGCAAATTTTTGACAAATTTACTGGATGACGAAGCGCACTAAATTGTTAGGTCACACGAACGTGATTTCCATACGTGATAGATACGTCACTGCAACGTCATAAAAGTGACATTTTCGATAGGTGTCATTATATATACAGGGTGTCCCAGATTAGATGGCCTATTACACGTTTCTGGAGAACGGAACATGAAATTATTTTGAAAATGTAATACCATGGGTAATCAGCTCTGTTTAATCGATCTAAATTTGGAATATCTAGATCTTTCACACCCTATATTCCTGTAATCATTCCCCGTAGACCCTAATGTGTGATAGATCAGTGAAATCCACTCTCCGGGAAGATTCCAAGAATATAATAAAATACAGGGTGTTTCTTTCGAAAAGACAAAGTTATTGCTACTTCTCGTTAGAAGCGGCAACACCGAAGAGCTGAAAATATTAGAGATCGATATAACTGAATTGATTTCCCAAGAAACCAAATTTTCAAAATAATCCTATGTTCCGTTCTCCAGAAACGTTCAAAAGACCATCTAGTTTGGGACATCTGTGTGGATATTATACAGGGATTTTCACTTGAAACTCCGCAGACCAATATCTCGAAAGCGATTAGAGATATTCAGTCTCTCTAAAAAGTAGTCAATGGATATGGTCAAGTAGATGTTTGAAGAGTTCGAAAAATTCGACGCCTAGTAAGAGCTGAGCGTCGCGACGCGTCGAAACTATAAATAGATTGCATTGACTTCGAAATTAGGCGCACGTAGAAGTACATGTTATTTATAAACTTTCTGTCAACGTAATTTGAAAGTCAATGCTAGCGATTTATATTTTCGACGCGTCGGGACACCCTGCTCTTAGAAGGCGTCGAATTTTTGAAACTTTGAAAATAATCTATTTGACTCCATCCATTGACTACTTTTTACAGAGATCAAATATGTCTATTTATTTTGAAGATATTGGCGTGTGGAGTTTTAAGTGAAGATCCCTGTATACACACATACCGAACTATAGAGGAACATGACGTTGACACGACGTTCCTACAGCGTCATGAAACTGACGTCATATTTAACCCATTCAACGCTTATTCAACGTCTTGATAATGACGTGATTATCAGAAAGAACGACATAGTGACGTCAGAAATTGGTGTGTGACGTCTCTGACGAAAAATCACCAATTAGGTACGTCACAGTGACGTGACCAATCGTCATCAGGTTGCCTGGGATCGTTGATTATTATTAAAGAATTCTTCCTCGAGTCTTCCATATTCATTTTGAGATTCTTGTCACAGACTTATTTCGTTCAATTCTTGAGATCATACATATCAGGTCGTTTATGATATGACACTATACCTATATCAAGAAACAAAAATGTAGAACATTCTTCATGAGATATAAAACTTCCTTATTAGTATGAGTAGGTACCTAATTTGAGTTAATTAATATGTAATTTATATTCATATTATCATTATATATTATTATGTATATCAGAAATATACAGGGTAATTCATATCTGAGTAAACATTGGATAGGCTCATTTTTTTTATGGGACACCCTGTTTATCAGGCCATATTCAGATAGGGATTTCCATTACGATTTAATTATATTGTGTTCAATAGGGGTACGTCAAACGACCACGAATAATGGGCGAATAATTCTTCCATTCGCGCCAATGTGTGTGACGGAGAAGTGTCCAAAAACAGGATATTTTTCTAGCAGTCATACCCACGTGAGAGAATTGAAGAGTTTTTCGTCCATTTCTCCGTTCTTTGGACGTATCCCTATCAAACCAGGTTTCGTTGAATTCTTAATGAGAATCCCTATTCTTACATAGCATGATAAACAGAGTTCCTCTTTAGAAAATGCCTTCTCAATTATCAGTCAGGTATGCATCACCCTGTATATTCCTGATTCAGGTCAAGAATTGAGTTTTCGAATGACGAAATTGACCTTTCCAAGGATTTTTTGCAATCCCTCTGTATTACAGAGATATCGAATTTTTTCCAAACTTTAACACCATACTGTATGTATGTTCTATTCCAGATCAATACTTAAAATAATGAAATCCGCAAATAACGAATGGATGGCATGTCACACATGTACGTATTTCCTGTTCACCTTGATATTGGTATCGATATTTGGGTCAACTATTTCCCAGCCTCCTCCGAACGTAGTTGCTGGCGGAGCTCCTCCGCCACCACCGCCAGGTAGGGGATTCCAATTGCCATGCTCTGATCAATACGCATATGATGATCAAACTGATCCTGCCCTTGTGGCACAATTTGCTGCCAATGCCCCCCCTGGATATGAAGTCGTATCAGTTGAACCAAGTATTTTTCCAGGCAAAAACGCGCACAGATTCGTAGTTAAATATAGATCCCATGGGCTACGACGCTGTGAGGATATCAGGAGAGTTCTAAATGATATGAACAATTATAAGCCCCAGAACTCTAATATTGGAGTAATTTCGGTAGTACCTGGAGGGTACACAGTGCAATACTATCAATACTGCATGTGCTGTCGACGCTCCTATCGGAGACGTCGGTCGAACTGGAGTGAACGTGAACAAAATTTTGCGGCCTCTAATGGATTTTACTTAAGTCGTCCGAGAATTTCGCCAAGTGGTTACATGATGAGATGTGATGACAGAGACCTATCTTGCGGCCATCAAAACATTATTTTCTGAACTCTTCAACAAAGTTTGCTAATTTCCTAATGAAAAGCATTACATTGCGACCATTGTACGGATAAATCAATTTTCATTTCTCTACATTCATTGAAATTTTTTCTCCGACTTTCTTCAACTGAAAATATAAAAAAAATCATATCAATGTGGGCAAATCAGACGATTTGTCACAAAATGTCAATGCGTTCAGAAATTTCACTATAAGAAAACCTTTATGAGGAATTCAATCGTTGGTCAGTGACAACTCGTCCTGAAATATTCTTGGAGGAGAGGAATATAGGTAGTAATTTTGGGAAAAGTTCAAAATATATGTTTCGGGAAACCATTCTGCTCACGTCTCCAACATAAAGAATGGAAAATTATTGTTCCTCTATTCTGAGAACAATTATTTCTTCTCTTTTAAAAATTTTCAAAACAAGGTACATGTCACTGACTATCGATTGAATTTATCTATTCGTTCTCGCCATACACAAACGTCAGTCAAAATTCAACCGCCAAACATACAGAGTCAATTTTTCGAGTGATGGCACCCGTTTTTCCATAAACATACAGAAAGGACCAAGGCGTAAACCACCTTCGGAGAATTTGTACACCAGAATACTCGGTATCAAACGGAATCTGCCCGGAATCCCACGGAATCGGCCCGGAATCTCACTGAAATTTCATATAATCCCACTGTAGTCCCACTGTGATTCCACGGAATTTCATTTGAATTCCACAAACCTGTACACCATGATGCATTCCCAGAAAAAAGATGATTACTTGGCAACGCCGCGTCGGATTCCCAAAAACAAACAAAAAAAAGAAGTGCGCTTCATTTGATAAGGATGCATGTTGAAATATATAGGGTATTCCATTTGAAGAAACATAAGTTTAGTATGTCACATTCTTCTGAAACACACTGTATCATGGAGAGTTATTTTCAAATATGCATCTCTTGGATCTTCCACTCCTTTAGGAAAAGTACTCTTACAACTCTAATAGCAGAGCTGTTATCTCGCATTGTCACCCTTTACATATTGATATATCCTATTTTGCTTCCTTTTCGAGATAAATGGAGTTGAAGTCGTGAAAATTGTTTGTTTTTATTCAATGATCACCCTATCACCCAAAATAATTCTTCAAGATGGCGAAACTCAGTTCAGTTGGTGACTGACAATCTCTCAAAATTTCAGAATGATACCTACTTATTGAAGTTGATGAGTAATCTCAATAGATGTCTTGAAAACACCTACATCGCATCGAAATTAAAAAAAAAGCTTGTATTGTTTCTGTCAGAAGCTAAGCGAGGAACGAAAATACCTCAGGAATCAAAATATTTTATCTCTTAGCCGAATCCAAATCACCTTTCTGGGACGCCACTGAAATGAATAATTCCATTCCAAACATATCGAATGAACCCCCTTTGCTACCGCGGATGATCATGGAGCGTTTCATCCCTGTATTTCGATGATAAAGTGGGTCAGGATATATGTTTGTAGGGAAAAAAGTCCCATTAGGTACCACTTGAAAAATTGACTCTCAATATTTGGCGGCTCATATTAGACTCACCCAGTATATCTGAATGATAGGTACCTACCCATATTTTCATTTATAGAAGTGAGGAGAGGGAATCCCAGAGAATTCAGAGAAATGGAAATTCCACCTCCTCGATTAACCTACAGACAGGATTCAAGAAGATGTTCTTCAAATCACAAGATGATTGAGCAAAGTGTTTATATAATTTGAATAAAACAAGATCGAATATCTGATATTCCATACTATATTCATTGAATTCATGAAATAATATATTTCTTGTTATTACTATTGTGGAATCATTACACCACAGAAACTTCTCTGAAGGGTTTGAACCTGAGGAATTAGGATCACAAGCTCTACATGAAAATACTCCAGTGACAACAAAATCATCATACAGGGTGATTCAGGTTTGATGGTACTAACGGAAATGGGTGATAGATCTCTTCCTTCTGATCAAAAAAATTCATATAAACATGAGTCCGATCTCAATCAGTAGCGGAGCTATAGAGGGTCAAAGTTTAATTCTTTTTATATTAATTAGAATATCTCGCTCACTTTTGGTGATATCAATTTGAAATTGGGTGTGGTCAATACCTCCTAGAATATCATCGTTTCAAGCATTTCATAGATTTTTTATATCTACAGGGTTATACGTTTATGGTGGTAGAGGCTTCTTTATCCCTCCCAAACTTCTTCGTAGTACGCCTCTGACATCTTTCAGCTACCAAATCGAGTGGTTCCATCAATTCAGAGGCATTTTCGGCTCTTTTCTTCTTTTCGAGGAACGAACCGTTTTCGAGATAAATTTATAGGCATATCTTTTCCAAATCATGTTAATTCTGCCTATGTTTCGCTTCAATTTTATTTTTGTACAAGATTCGTTCAAATTGTGATAAAATGTATCACAATTGCAATTTTTCTTGAGCATTAGTCCAACCCGGATCAGTAGCGGAAATAGAGAGGGTAGAAGGTCAAGGTTGTTTTTAACCGACCCATCCAAAATCCAACGACGCGGAAAATTTGTGTTGAGCCACTGACTGAGCCGCATCCAGCTGTATCCAAATTTCTCGGCTAATATCTTGACTAAAATCAAATTATTAAATTTTGACTCCCTGTGTAGCTCCGCTACTGATCGAGATTGGACTCATGTTTATTTCATCTTTTTTGATCAAAATGATGGGATCTTTCACCCATTCCTGTTTGTACCTCCAAAACCTGAATCACCCTGTATAGAAGGCGTCATTCAATTGTATTCGAAGTTGAGTATTTAGAAATCGGGTGGAAGAAATATGTGATTGAGAATAATTTTTTTCATAAACTAACAATTAGATAGCACTTCCGATTTCTTAGGAAATAAATCCAGATCATGAAATTTCGATGGAATTCTGCATATTCCTCACACAGTGAGATATAGCTCAAAATTCCCTCTTTCATCATATAACGATTCTGTCTGTAAGTTAATCGAGGAGGTGGAATATTGATGTCTCTAAATTCTATGGGATTTCCACAAGTTATGTATGAAATCTCCTATCAAAGTATGAAATTCTTCAATAGCAACGAAATCGTACGGCGCGTCATCCAATTGGTGTATTCAAAGTTAAACATTTGGAAATCGAGTGGAAGTAATAATTGAAAAATAAATTATTTCATGAATAGACAATTGAAGGACACTTCCAATTTCTGCGAGAGAAAATCCCAAAGAATCAGACGAAATTATAAATTTGAAGTTGTATTTGTTTTGTTTCCAAGAATGCGGCGTAAGAAGGAATCATTCCCAAGTTCAATGAAGTTGTTTTAAGCAAATGTATTTTTACATTTAGAAAATACCTCTTCTCAATCAGATCTCCGGGGCGAGTTAAGAAAGTAGTGATATTTCGAAATATTTTATCAAGCGATATTCATCATTTGAGCAGAAATCAGTTCGGACTCTCATACTGTTTTTCAACTGTTCGTTCCACAGAAGCTTATTTGTTTATTATTCATATTCATCAGAGTCGTAACTAGCGCGAATGGCGCCTGTGGCGAATATGTGGGTTTGCACTCCGTATAACAATAAAAATACCTTCAATAAAATATATTATTCACATTCACATAGAAATAGCGCTGGTACAGGCGTAGGCGCGAATTTTTTCGGGGGAAGTATTGATGTATTGGAATAATACACAAAAAGTAGGTAAGTTGCAAAAAAGCGCAGTAGGCGGGCATTCTCTTGTTCAAAGTCAAAAAAGCAGTTGCATATTTTGTTGCGTTTCATGTTTCCATCAAAAATTGAAATCTTTTTCAATATATGCGGAACTCTGTCATTATGTATCATACAATATGTACTATTTGAATCGAAGAAATTCTGTCACAGACACTGAGAACATCATACCATGTGGGTGAAACATATATTTTCAGGGTGAGGTATTATTTGGGGCGCTGATTTCCATGAATACTTGTTGAATAGATGAAAAGAATACGCCGCAGGCGAGAATTTCGGATTATTTCAAGTCAAATGCCTAAATATGAAAGTAAGAAACTATACTACTAATATTATATATTCTCAAAATAGGTTTCTTTGGACACATCATTATAGAATATGATATCAGCGATATCAGGTTCGATTTTACGAGGTATTCTCAGAAGATGCACTGCATTTGTTTTGTTCCATAGATTTTTGATTCCGGATGTTTCTATTCGCGAGCATGATGATTTATTTGGAGAATCGTTCCAATCGACAGTGCTGCTCCCAAGGCGGCATTCGGAGTTAGTAACAACGCCTACACAGAACACAAATGGGCTGGAGGACCTCTCGTAAGGTCGAAGGCCAGTTGGTATGTATACATACATACATACCAACGAAGTACATATACTTACTTCCTTACTTACTTTTTTCGCGGAATTTTTTCAAATAATAACATACATCCGTGTTCAGTATATTCATGTTGAATTTATATTTTATTTCGATTTTGACGTTCCCTGGTTACGGCCCTGATATCCATCATGTTGAATCAGCTTATTGTCTGATTAATAATAATTCAAACAAGCTTCCTCAATCGCATCGATGAATTCTTATCGTTATAGACGCTAACTTCAGCATTCGGGTAAGCAGACATTCTGCGTTTTTGACTGATGAAATCGTTATGGTATCTCAATAATAATATCCGATACATCTATCAACAAATCTTTGATTACATCATGATCTTACAGCGAAATGAAACGGCTTAAATCTTTATGGTAGAATTCCTATTGTATTTTCTAAATTATTGCTATACACGGTGTCACCGGAGTGACGTTAAATAATCTGGGGTCCGATGTAGTACTCAAGAAGATAGGAAATGGTCTTAGGAAAATATATTCAAACGATAGTTTCTTTCAATTAATTATTTCAAATCAATTACACAAAATCCGAAAATCACTATAACTGTATACATTTTTGTCCACTATGGATGTATAAGAATGATGTGATCTGAATAAGAGGTATTTGTGATTATCATGAGTTTTTTTTCAAACAATTTTACATGCAATGCTTCCAGCAAATTATTTCCAGAGTATCGCTCAATTGCTTGATGAATTGTAATTCATCTTGAATTTGCCTGGTTGCCATGTTTGGTGGAATTTCTTGGTAGCATTTTATTTCTTCATTGAAATTGTATCTTCATTATGAGATAATTGTTTGGAACTTGATTGGATATTTCAGGTTGTCTTTGAACTTGCTGTGCTGAGTCCGGCGTGAGAATAGCTCAGTAGGAATGATCCTTATTCCTGGTGGTAAAAGTCCGACCAAAATGGATCTTGATAGTTTGGGAGATACAGGGTGTTGAAGTTGATAAAATGAAGCCGTTTTTAGGAATAACTTAAAAACGGCTGAATTTTTCTTTATTGGTTTCAGTACATGATTTTCTTATCAAAATCCCCACTTTTTCACGATACAGTCCTCTATCATTTCATCTAGTCACGTACAACAGGATGTTGTGGTAGTTTTTTTTTTCATTTCGATTTGTCTAATTCCATGTTCGAATTTGTTGAAATAACGCATTGAGAATAATCAAAATTTCATCAGTGAAACTATCGATTTTGAAATTGAACCCTTCCTAAGTTATTGCGAGAATAAAAATTTCCATTCGTTAACTATCCCACCCTGTATCGCGAGAAAGAACTACTTCAAAACCTCATTCCGCTACCTCAGTTATGAAATCACGAGACCTATCACCTGTCCAGCTTTGTCGGCCAAATTTGGTAACACCCTGTATATAGGTACTGTATCAAATTGGAAACTGATTTCTGTGAATGAGTCTCACACAATCTTTTGAAGTCTGATTTCGGTAAATTATTTGGTTACAGCCTGTATATATATAGGTACTATATCAAATTGGAAACTGATTTCTGTGAATGAGTCTCACACAATAATCTTTTGAGTTCTGATTTTGGTAAATTATGTTTGTGATTGAGATGAAATCTGCTTTTATTCTCTATACCCGTCGACCACGTGATTTTTCCTTCTTACGCCCTATCTTATCTCATATCTTAACTATCTTATCTGTATCTTATAGGGTGATTCAGGTTGATTTATTTCGATAGGTGATAGAACTAGAAGAAATAGACTCATGAGAAGTCTTTATTGAAAAATGATTCCTAACAAAAATATAGGATGTCAAAGTTTTGGGCGAATACTGGTTCTCTCATCATAACTACTCGATGATTGAGGGGCAATTGATCATTACATAAATTTTATTCGTCCCATTTGACACTCAAGGCGTACCTTCTCGTATTCTTCAACTCGGTGCAGCTTCAGGCCTTGGCTTTAGAAGTGTTTGCAACCCTATTTAAATTCAAATAGATATACCAAGAACTTTTTTTTCGAATAAAATAGGGTATTCAAAAATTGAATTTTCTTGGTGAAATATTCAGTGTCGCCAAAGATTGGTAGATGGAGGATGTGCCGACATTCAGGAGAGAATTTTTTTGAATGATTTGAATCATTACTCAGAGATGTTCTACATTAGTCTGTGTGCGGAATTTGATGGCAATCGGTCGAGTGGTTCAGAAGTTATGATGAGAAAAACAGTTGAAAAACTTTGACAGTCTGTATCTTTGTTAGGAAACATTTTTCAACAAAGGTTTTCCCATTGAAGTCTACTCATTTTTTTGTTGTTTCATCACCCAGAAAAATTATTGACGTTCAACCTGGACCACCCTGTATATCTTATAGGTCTGCTTTTTTGTTGTCCTCACTGGTGGACAGCGTGTTGACTAGATTTGGGTGTATACTATATGCTAGGCCTTGTAGGTAGGTTTCCAATTTACTTATCTCTTTTTTTTCTTTGTCTGGCATTTTCTTCAACCGTTATCCTGGTGGTGGATTTTTCCGCGACTTTTCGACTTTTCAAATTAGGAGACTCGTCTGTAGTGGGTGTGAGCCTGGTTCATAAGGACATCCTTGGATGGTAGGACCGTGAAAGGGATAAGTATTGGGGGGTGAGGAGTTGGACCCGATAGATTCCACCTACGGGGGACTATTCACAGCGTTGGCGCCTCGCTACTGTGCTTTCTTTGGAAACGTAATCCGTTGCATTTGGCGATTGGCTCACAGTGCTACAAATGAGAACACTCCTGCTGTAGTATTTTTTTTTCCGGCTGGCTTCACCATGCTGTTTCAGCTGGTAGGACTATTTCTACCCCAATTGTAAGGTGGCGATTGGTTTTTTGTTTGTCAATATTTATCTTGCTTGTTTTTGTTCCACCTGTGGCCTTCCCAGGGCAGGGTCTCTCCTTCTGAGATGTGCTGGTGCGGGTGCTACCATGAGAGCTTGGGGGCGAGTAGAAGATGGATTGCTCAACGACGCAGCAGAACATCATGCAGCGAGAAGAGCATCCTGGCTGAGCTCTCATGGGGGCATTCGTTCCTCATTGATTGGACGAAGGGAGCCTCCTCTCACAAGGATCACATACCCTATCGCTCATATATTGCTGATGTTTCGCAGAGTGATAGTTTCAGTTTGGTTGATGCTATAATTAACTAGGTGCATGGAAACTCTGTTCCTTCTCGTATAGTAAAACAAAATTCATCTTTACATATTTGACCTTTGAGTCATATTTCCTGCCACTCATATTGCTGATATTTCGCAGAGTTGGTAGTTTCAGTGTGGTAAATGCTATAATTTACTAGGTGCATGAAAACTCTGTTCCTTCTCATGTAGTGAAACGAAATTTTGCTTAACATTTTAGGTTTGAGTTGTTTTACCTACCACTCATTTTTTCGTTGCAGATGAGCTGCAGAGTCGGTAGTTTTAGTCTGGTTTATACTAGAATTTACTAGGTGCATTATGTAGATGTCCCTTCTCATTGGAGTAAAACAAAATTTTCATCATCCTTTAGGCATTTTTTCTACACTTGAAATTTTTGTAGGATGATAAGTCAATTCTCTTTCATTACTTCATTGAAAATATATATTTTATATATTTTTGCCTGGCTTGCTTCACCAGTCATTTCTGTTGGTGAGACTTTTCTCATCCCAATTGAAAAGTGGCAATTGGTTTTTTTCATGTCATTTCAATACTTTGCCATTGTTTGTTTCACCTGTGACCTCATGATGGTGGGTTTCTTTGTCTGGGACATGGCGTAACGGGTGCTACCATAAAGACCTGGAGGCGAGATGGTTCACTGGCGCAGCCATAACATATCTGGCAGCGGAACGATCATCTTGGCCATGTTTTCATGAAGGCATTTGCTCGTTGTGTTGTGGATGGAACAGACTGGTACTCTCATGAGGATCACATCACCTGCCACTCATTATTGCTGATGTTTCGCAGAGTTGGTAGTATGAGTTTGGTTAATGCTATGATTACCTGGGTGCATGAACACTCTTTGTTTTCAATGAGTAGAACATAATTACCATCACATTTTCTTTGCCCCTCTATGTTGCTCATGTTTAGCAGGGGTTGGTAGTTTTGGCAACAAATTAGGAGTTTTCCAACTCGCATTTGGATTAAAAACTTGAAAATTTATATGCTGTTGATATCGATCATTTTCAATCTCCCTGGAATATTTTTAGTCCTCTAGCTATACGGGGAGTACCAAAAGTCGACCAGAACTTCTTTTTCAAGCACCCTGTATATTATTGCATTCTCAGATTCTTCCTGAAGATCTGATTTCATCGATGCATCACATCTTTGGGTCTAGTCTAGTAGGAACGTCAAAACGGCTTTCATGTACGTATCTCAACTCTGGATACATTATCTACTGACATTTAGTTGGAACATATACAGGGTGGTTCGAGATTCATAATTCTTATCACCCTGTATCTGTTCAAATTAAATGTCAGTAGATAGTTAATTGGAAGTGAAGATAAAGACATGTGAGCCATTTTGACTGATAAACAATAGTTTCGACACAAATAAATCCTAGTTGGAAAATCTCGTCTTTCAACACCCTATATTGCTGTAAGCGTTTCCGCTGGACCACAAGTGTGATGCCTTGATAAAATCAGCTCTTCATGGAGAAATACAATAATATTCAGTTCTATCTGAAGAAATGAAGTTGTTATCGACTTTTGGTACACGTACCTCGTATAGCTGGAGAACTGAAAATATTTTTCAGGTAGATTGGAAATTATCGATTACATCAACATACCTGTCCTTAGTGGCGTAACTATACCATCTGGGGCCCGTGGCAAATCCTTTTGATGGGGCCCTATCAGTCATAATCGTCACGTTGTACTCAGTTTGATTTTAATAAACTTCGAGATTTTCAGCGTACTCAATTACACGTTGTATATGTCCCACTAATGGCCATAGGCCTCCTCTCTTAGGCGAGAGGGAATGGTCTGTGGTCCACACGCTAGCCCAATGCGTATTGGAGACTTCACATTCATCCATAGAACATAATATCTCAATGCATTCATCATCTATTCGCTAGCTTTTCGGTGAAGGAACGACATCGTAAGAAAACCTGCTTAAGATATTCATTAAGAAAAATCTTTTTTTCGAACTTTCTGTTCCGCAAAAGTGTTTATAACGCCACTGCCTATTCCCAAGTTTCTAATCCAACTGCAAGTTGGAGAACTTCTGATGTATGCATGGCCTACGTAAATCACCAAGTATACATATGTTTCTTGGAATCGACGTGTTCGAGCTCTTCTCGCGACAACTCCATAATATGAGGAAAATATAGAATTTGTTACAATACGTCTTTACTGCATGGAGTGATATGTAGGATGTTTCTTCAAGGAAATGTTTGACTCTATTTCTATTCAGACACGAATCACCTTGTATAATCTTATTGTATCTAAAGAATTGAAAAGTAAAATAGTTGTGTTCGAGCGGTTATTTCAGACATTTTCGGTCAAATTTTATATAAAGTTGTTCCAAAAAGTTACAAGAAAAAATTCAGAATGTCCACATCCAATAATATGATGAACACTTGTTTCACAATATCAAAGCAAACAGAATGATTCTTCATTTGGAAGGAGTTGGGATTGCCTTCGATAGAAAATACTTGCATCAGAATCCCATTGTCTTGCAAAGATGGAAAATGAAAGTCCGAAAGAACTCCTTCTAGAAGATTCACTGATCAGCAGAATATTGAGATATACAGTATTGCAATTACGTCAATCATGATTTTTCAGACTGAAATTTTCAATATGGATTATAATATACAAGGTGATTCTTGAGAGCGTACTGAAATTGATACAGGTCAGTTTTTCAGACATAACAAGCTGTTTATTTTGGCATTAACGAATTCTTCAGAGAATTCTAAGACTTATCATGAATCCTCAGAGTAGAAAGAGAAGGTACTCTTCTTCATCGATCGAAACCGACGATTCATCGCCGTCATCTTATTCATGGGCGACAGTGGAGAATATTCTTGCACCTGGACCATATTCGGAAATAAATGAAGACTCGGGAAACGAAAATGATGAGCATGATATCTACGAAAATTTTGATCGCAGTGTCCACGAAACTGCTGAGGACGGAGTGGAGAATATTCTTGTACCAGAACCATATTCAGAAATCAATGAAGAATCGGAGAACGAAAATTCTGATCGCAGTGTCAACGAAACTGCTGATGACGAAAGCTATGATCGCACATTTCTGAACAATATGTTTCATCGATTGACGGATCGCAAAAGAAAGGCAAAATACATCCAAGCAGAAAGAATACGACGCCAGGCCAGAATTGCTTTCGATAAAAGACGTTTATCGGAAGGGAAGAGTCTGAGAGATAAGAACGTGAATTCATGGAAAGAACGTTTTGCCAACAGAGTGGTACGTAGGTATCGCAGGAAGATATATACCTTGATTTGTGAAGGCATTGATATTCTCCATGAATCTGATGTTGGTATCATAGATGTTGATGATCGTGAAGTTGGTGGCGATAGCGATAGTGACAATAATGATGGGGAGGATGATGGAAATGGCAATGGAGAAATGGAAGATAACATACTGAGAGGTATCGAGTTTTTATGGGAGGACCAATTAGAATTGAAATGCAAAAGTTTCGCAAAATATTTTGAAAATTGAAAACTAGAAGCACCTACTCCATGATTCAGCAGGTACAGGTCCAAGCCAAATACAAAAAAATAACGGATAGGTACACAAAGTTTTCTTTGACAAATCCACCCTTTTTCTTGTTGGAATATAATATCATATAGCTTTCGTCAACGTGGGCTATATCGGAAAATATTTTCGATCATATGCCTATATTAATTTTGCCATACGAAATTGAAGCTAACCTATGCATCCTATAAGTAAAACATTGAAACTCAACTCCACTTTTTCTATTCGTTTACAAAGGATTTTCACGATTATTATTTTGGCATACGAATCGTGTTTTTCGGGCTTTCCAATATTTCAAGCATGTCATAACATTGTGATGTTGTACAATCCACAAAATATGCAGCGAGAGACGGAGGAATGAGATTTTCAGGTAAATAGTGATAGAAAAGTACTCTAGTCACTCACATACTTTTCATCATTAAATTCTTCCATTCTCCATTAGAATCCCTTCTGCCACTTCTGCAATATAAGCTTAAGCTACTGATAGAGTTAGAATGTCTACAACACAAATAGGCATACTTCGTCACCATGTCAGACCATTCCTCCTGTTTCCCAGTAAATACAGGATATCCTATGGATATCCATATGATGTCCATGCTTAGTCCATATGGACATAAACACTGAATGGACATCCTTTCAGGAACATTCACTGGACATTCAATTTTCGTCTATACTGGACGTGAAGATTCGATTGAATGATGGACGTCCATTGGACTTGTACAGTCTAACAAAATTCTATCATGAAATGCATTCATCATGAGGCCAATAATAATATTCTCCCATTTTCCAGAACAATCTCAGTTAGGAACTATGTCTTACGCACTTATTTCGATGTCGAATGAAATTCGTCACGTAGTGATGACGAGAGATCTGAAAAATCGGATTGGAAATCGTTGTCAATGCAGGGTCATGGGATTAATGCATGAGGTGATTCTGGAAGGAATACATGACGATTCCGGTATTCTTATTGAGTTTGGAGTTGCCGATTCCATTTCTTACGGTTCGAGAATACTCTGTGTCGCCTTGGAGAAAATAAAACCTGTACCTGATGAAGCAGTAACACTATCAACGATGGCAGAAGTGTCAGTGATAACATCTTCGTCTCAAAGAAATGCCTCTTCCTCAACATCGAAGACACAATCTACTCCCCAAATAGAGTTTTTCCTCAAGAAGAGAATCAACGTATACATGACTCAAAAGTTACACCAACGAAGACACAATCTACGTCCCAAATAGAAGCATTGTCACAAGCAGAAAATCAACATATACATGGATTACAAATAACACCAACGATTAGAAGAAGATTCTCTGCCCCATCTTCCTGTATGCTTCCTAGGAAACTCGTGGAAACTATGGATATACAGATCGGTTTAGAGGAACTACAAATTGAATTGGTTAATCACCCTACTAATGAGGACAATGAGACACAAAATGACTTAGATGACTTGAACATAGGAGGAATCGGAACATTCACAACTGGTGTTCCAACCATACTATGTGGCGAACCACAAAATATTGTTGAGAGCATTATTTATCGACCCATTGGTGAGTCAATCTACCCTTCGCATCAGTCCAACCGAACTACAATTATCGCTGCCAATGTAAGCATCTCTCCTCCACCCTTGATAGGAATTGGAACATACATGCCCCAAGAGCTTTCTCCTCTCATCGAGGCTACCACCGCACAGAAAAAAACTAGGTGAGTTCAGTAAAAACACATAAGTTATTCCAATATCGAATGTGTATTTGCTTTCAGGTTGTGCTGTAATAAGCCTAATGCATGTAAATTTTTTGGCGAGAAGAGGACGAATATCAGAAGACACATGATATCACAACATCCAGAAGAACCCGATGTCAAAGAATATTTATCTCTACCAGAAAATAATCCCAGAAAAAAACAACTCCTATCTCAAATAAGGAGAGATGGCAATTTCGCTGCATTCCGAAAGAAAGATCTTCTACCTTCACGAATCTCGAGTGATAATGTTGATGTGGAGGCTAAGGATTATTTGGCTTGTGTTTGTTGCAAGAAAATTCTCAAGAAACAATCGTTGAAAACACATTTGAAAACCTGCTCCTCCAAAACCATTGAGTCGTCCAGATCAGTCAGATTATCCTCTTTAGCGGAATCAGAAAGCATACATGAAGCAGCAGCATATATAGTCAGAACGTTCATATTTCCTTGCCTGAGGGATGGGCCAAAGAAATAAATAATTCGCTTCGATAAATTGTTGATTACATACGCTAACGTTATGAAAATGAAATATCGGTCACAGCATCATTACCCAATGATTCGGAACATGATATTAACATTGGCAAATGTTCTTATGAAAATTTGCGAAATGGATTGCAACGTGCAAGAAATGAAGGACATGATGAAACCTTCTCAATTCGAGAATATAATGAAAGTTCTAAATGATCTTGGAAAATATAACTATCTTACTAAAAATTATGAGAAGCCAACACTCCCTACTACCATAGGTACCAGTCTCCGATATGTGATACGTTTACATATCACGGAATGTATAAAGGATTGTAACGCGAGTGCCAAAAATGCAGCTAGCGATTTACTGGAGCTCATGAATACGTTGTTGCCTGCACGTGTTGACAAAACCGCTACAGAAAGTTTACTGAAAATTAAAAGAAGAAAAACTGTCTCGATGCCAACAATGAAAGATATCGAAAAATTGACTGAATATGTAGAAAAAAAATTGTGATAAATATCTAAGGATTTTACAGAATAATTTCGAGCTGGGAGCCTGGATAGACTTTGCCAAATACACACCGATCTCCTTTCAAAACTCACCGATGCAGAAAAACTGAGAGTGACTCAATATGTCCGTCTTGTTATTCGAGGAAAATTAGCAAGAGGAGTACCAGTTCTCCTCCACAAGTCGATGCATCAATGCATCAAAATGATTCTGAAACATAGACAAGCAGCTGGGGTTTCTCCGGATAACCCATACATCTTTGGACTACCTCAAATTCAAGGATCATCTGTATTTCGTCATCTCATAGCCACGGATTTAATGAGGGTGTTTTCCGAAGCATGTGGCGCGAAGGATCCCAAAAGTCTGAGGGCTACAAATTTGAGGAAACATGTTGCCACACATTCTATGACAATAAATCTGAACAACGCTGATATATTGAAAATTTACAGTGCTATATGGGACATGCTGACAAAATTCATAAAGATTACTATAGACAACCAGTGATTCACAAGGATATTGTCAATATGAGCAAAGTATTACTTGCTGCTCAAGGATGTGACTCTCATGTTCATAGTATATCCGATTCGACTGTAGCTTCTACTTCTGGCATCAATAGTCCCTCCTCTTCCGGTTTTGACATTCCTAATAGAAGTAGCTCTTCCATTCTTGCCACAGAACGTTCTCTGAATGTAGCATCTTATAAACTAGTAGAGAACAATGGCTCTGAAAGCGATAGCAACTATATTCCTAGCAGCTCTAGTGATGATGGAGAAGAAGAATACTCTCCCAAGACCCAGAAGAAAAGACGTCGATTATCAGGTACGACCATTGTATATTCTCGATAAATCTATTGATAACAACATTAATATCAATGAATTAACTAGGGAATCATATGATTTTGGTGTTTTACAGTTGGAAAACGAAGCCTTGCAACATCTAAGAGAACATGGATTACACCAGAAAGACATGCCATCAGGAGAATATTCAAGACTAATTTCGAAAAGCACTGTCTCCCGTCCTATGAAGATATTCGCCAGGCAACGATCGATTGTGATGAGCTCAAAGATAGAACCATTCCGCAAATACGAATATGGATTTCGAATGAATTGAACAGCCTGAAAAATCGTAAGTTAATACCTATCATTATTCCAAATTCTTATTATTGACTTCTATTTCCATGGAAGGATCAGTGTAAACATATTCATACTCCATCTTTCTCTAGATTACTTTTGGAATGGGAATACTCCTTCATGCAAATATGAAAGAATTCCAAATGATTGCATTAAGCTTTACATTTGTGTATATCTCTAGACTCTTGATGATTTGACGAAGGCCCATATAACTGAATCCTGAAATTTGTGAAAGCTGTACATACAACCTGAATTTCCTATGTCCTGCCTAAGTTTGCCACGTATCATCGTCAATGGAAAATTCGATTGTTCATCAAAATGCCACTTTCCATCCTCATTGAATAATGAACTTTTTTCGTATCGTAAACCGAAAGTTTGCAAAGAATTTATTGTTTCAGCAATGAGAAGGAAAACCTGGTCGACACCAGCAAAGCATGCCCTGAAAAAAGCATTTGGCAAATACATGGATGGTGTTCACAAAGGCTATCCTAGTAATGACTATATCCGAACAATGATGAATGAATTCCCAGGACTGAGTGATAAGACGCCTAGGAAGATACGTTCTCAAATTCAGCATCATAAAAAAATCTCGTGTATCCTATCCAGAAGACCGAAAACACAATTTTAGCTGTTAAGATATTCAATAGTATGAGGCGATTCACCATGAATGTCCTCCCTTGTAACTTGATTATTTCCAAACAAATTGTTTTTCTGATGGAGAAGTGGATTCGAAGAGGTCAACATTAAATCAACAAAATTTTACTATTCTGTGATTAATAGGACCACTTTGAATCTCCTTCAATCTATCAAGACTTTTGGATATGGTGAACAATAACATTATTGTTTAATTTCTCATGTTGGATTATATCATTATAATATATAAGATTGATGATTGCATTGTGTGGGGTAGCACTATTGTTACTAGGATAATTTCTTATTTTCTTAAAATTGAGAATTTTGGTTTATATTCAATAATTTTCCATACATATAAGATTGATGATTGCATGGTGTGGGATAGCACTATTGTAACTAGGAGAATTTCTAATTTTCTCAAAATTGAGAATTTTGGTTTATATTCAATAATTTCCCATACATCCGTTCAGCTGATCAAAATTTTGTAGCTATTTATTTGCAATTAACCTTCAATATTCACTGACACATATATAAAAAAGGTTATTTCGAAATTGATTGCGATACTTATGGCATCAATTGCTTTTCTTCTTCTGATATCAAAAGCTCTCACATGTTTTGTAAATACTGTATAGATTGTGATGGCGATTATATCATTCGCAGTCATTCTACAGGATATGGAGATGAGACGAAGACTTCGTGAAGACTCAATACGTCGATTATTTGGTAAGAATATTTTCCCATTTCCTTATACATAGTCATCTATTATTTATTCATTGAATTCTTAGTATTGTTCGTATACTTCCAATCACAATGTCTCAGAGTATGAGTATTGCATGGGGAACTAGATCTGAGATTTGCGCATTCTTGAGCAAGTTTATATCAACTCTCAGTGAAACCCATACCTACTGTTCAAATTGTATCAGTTTCTTTTCAAAATCGATCGATTCTCAGAGGATATACCTGTGGTCTATTTTCATGAAGGAAAACATGAGAAACTTATTCAAAATCAAATGACATAATCGATATTTCAGTTAGAATGTAGCTACATAGTGGAGACATTGTTGCTTTGTTTGTCAGTAACAAAACAATGATAATATTAGTGGTTGATTCAACAAAACACGAATTCGCTTATTTCAAATTAGACGGCAGATTGAATTATTATGAAAATTAGGCATGACAGAATTTGTTCTGGATTATACAGGGTCGCTCAAAATCAGTGGTTTTACCGCTAGATACTAAAATGGTCAAATGCCTTTTTTTTTAACGAAATAAACTTCTCCATGAGGAACTGATACCTAGTACCTTGGAATGCTGCGGCCCAAAATTTCAAGTTTCTACGAATCCAGATACCGCAGTTATAAAAATTGATTCAGAGCTATGTTTTGAAGAAAAAAATATGGAAATTAATAATTATCAATTCCAAAACCGTTGGAGATGGGTATAGGAAACTATCAGTCAAGAATATTAAGAATGTCATGACGATTTAAAAAATGCAATAATATATGTCGTTACATCGCTGACCGATGTACCGTTTTCCGTATACGTCTAAGGTACCATCGACAGTGGTATATTGTGAACTGGAAAACCTAGGTTTGTTTATTGTCGAGCAAATTCACATTAGCACAAATCCTCAGGAATTTTGATAACGACCAAGAAGTATTTTGTGAATTATTTGGCGTTTCGCAGCAAGAGTTTTTCGTCATTGGAATTGTATTCATTATCATACCACGAAATCTCAAAATTCCTCGGCGTTTGAGAGACTGCTTGTCAAAAATAAAACAGACCTTCTAAGTACTAACTGAAAGAACAAAGTCATGTACATAGTCATCATCAATCCTTTCCAATCTAATTCTGATGTTTTACAGTTCAGAAACGATGCCTTGCGACATTCGAAAGAACATGATTGGGTTACCCCAGACATGACTTCAGGAAAATAGAAATTCCTTCCACCCTATGATGGAATCTGCCTGGCAAACTTTGTTTGCAATGAACTCAAGTTCCATTCTGTTGATGCGGACATAGATTTCGTCGAAATTCTTAAGTGTAAGTAACTTTTTTTTTGTCCACATCTCTAAATTTTCAAGGCACGATCTAATTGAGAAAATAAATGAGAGAGACAGGAGTGCTAATGAATTAGGTACCCCTTTGTTTTTCCTAATATCTACACGCACAAAGATTATCATCACAGAATGTGTCAACACTCCTTATCAATATTTTGAAGGTGTATTTTTCAGGTCAAAATAAGAATTCGTAACCGATCTTCTGAGCGTGAAAGACAGTTATTTCTTTCTCTCCAACTCTTTCAGTTTTCGAGATATATTCAGTTCAATTCGGAACATAGGTTTCGTTTCAGGGTTAACATTATACAGTATGCTGAGTGATCGTGAAAATCTACAGGGCGATATTTTTTTTGGGGTCAAGCCCTTCTTCGCTTCATGAACTATTTTGTGGGGTGCCGTTGGTAGATTTTGAAATACGAAATAAGTTATCTGTTTTGTTTATGAAGTTCATTCGTATCTTGTGATCATTTCGACTCTCTTCCAATATATTTTTGTATGTACTCATACTGATAGAACAAAGTTATGTACATACTCATCATCAATTATATGCAATCTCATTTAAGTATTTTACAGTTGAGAAACGATGACTCGCGACATTTGAAAGAACATGATTGGGTTACCCCGAACATGACTTCAGGAGAATATTTCTGGCCGA
Source organism: Phaedon cochleariae (assembly GCA_918026855.4). NCBI lineage: Eukaryota > Metazoa > Arthropoda > Insecta > Coleoptera > Chrysomelidae > Phaedon > Phaedon cochleariae. The sequence goes on along the minus strand of OU896714.1, from coordinate 23,818,720 downwards.
TGTTGAAATGAAATTCCATCCACCCTTTGATGGAATCTGCCTGGCAATCTTTGTTTGCAATGAACTCACGATCCATTCCGCTAATGCGGACATAGATTTCGTCGAAATTCGTAAGTGTAAGTAACTTGTATTTGTCTACATCGTTAATTTTCCAAGACACGATCGAATGCTGATGCATTTGGTAGTTATTTGTTATTCCTAATATCTAGCGTGAAATTCTTTTTTCTCTTTTATTCATAACTTTTCCAGTTTTTGAGAAATATAGAGAAATGAGAAACCAATTTTGTCAGAATTTACGTCTCGAATTGAAGGTCGATGAACAAATCCGCTGCCCAATCTGCATACCGCTTGAAAATGAGAATATTCTGATTTATCAATTTCCCGTTTTCAAATAACTGGGTTGATGGTATACCTACCAATGTTCTTGATGTTGAAAGTAGCCTAAATATACTCAATCGGTTAGTTGTCAATTCCAGTTCCAGATGAGTTATCCTGTTGTCGTTTTAGCAATATTGTCAAAATAACTGGCAGTTGAGCATCATCTGACAGATATATTTCACTTGATGAATGAATTGAGGATGTCATACTGAGTAAATGAACCATCAAAAATAGAATGTCACCATCTGCCTCTCTATATTGAATCACAGTGACTATAAACTCATTATATGGAACACATCATTAAGTAATCTTGTTTGTAACGACCCTAGAGTACTAATGAATATTAGTTATCTGTTATTCTCGAAACTCCGAATCGAATACAATCAAAGAAATTTGAATATTATACACTGTGTTCGTGAAGTAACCCCTCCTAGCTAACTCTTGAATAGCTGGGAATTTTGTGTTATTTTGCTAGAGTAATGAATAACTGCTCCTTTTCGACATTTTCATGGATGAAGATCATCTCTAGATACCAATAGATAGTCATCCGATGACGATTGATTATTATCATTTCCATTATTATTCACAATTATCATCAGCCATTTTTTTTATGGATATTTTTTGTCTGAAATTCTGGTGTCGTATAGAGAATTGGAAGACGTTGTGAATAAAGTATCACTTGACCCCCCATTCCATTCTGGAAATAACGTCCACAAGCAATTTCGAAAAGCACATATTCTCTATCGGAATAAAAATGTCTCAACTACTTCAGAAACAGTGTATGAAAGTTTCTCTTTTTTATTTTCACGGTTCATCATCATTGTACCCGGTAATTCAATAAGAGTGACGAAGGTGTTGTATTTCAAAAACTATAATAGTTTATAAAACACGCCGCCTAGCGAGGGCGGTAAGAACCAGAATTTATTTCACCAAACCTTGTTTTCTCCAAACAGACCTTGTTCGCAAGAATGATTGGTTCTTGAGATACCGTTCCTCGTAACTCTTATTGAATCACTAGGACCATTCTATTATTTTAATTCACATTTTCCATGTAATCTATATTTTTCCAGCATTCAACAAAACCTGGTCGATTCTATTGAAGCATGCGTTTGGAAAATACATGATTCTATGGTGTAGAACAAGACGCCTAGAAACATTTGTTCCAAAATACAACCACATGAGACATCAGCTGACTGTATAGACTCAAGTAGAAGGGTTCTTTGATTTCCATATTCCATACTTTGGGTATTATGGTAGAGTGGGCGAAACATTTTCCAACGCATTGTTGACATGTATGTAGAAACAATAACAGAGTCTCATTCAGAATATTCACGTGCTCCTCGGGAGTTGCTATTTCCATTAAAAAATCATGTAAACATTTCTATAGGAGTTATTGATCGCTATAGAAATGCTGAGAAAACCTATTCCCTCGCACTCTATGTAATCTAGATTATAGGTACTACTTGACTTTGACAATCAATTCCTAACAATGAAACACATTTTTCCTACGAGCGTGCGGGAAAGTAACTTTCCGACAAGATTTTTTGTTTCGAAAGTTGTACTTTTCCGTACGATTTTATTTTCCATACGAATTCTACTTTCCTGTTCTGAAAAATAAAAGGAAACTGGTGATGTAATCAATGCCACACAGTTTCTATGAACAAGACCTATTCCTAATTATGCAGAACATACCTACGTATAGTGAAATTCAGTTTGGTGCCCATTACTCTAGATAACAGCCGCAAAATTGAATTGCATTTCTGCTTGACTCTCATACCACATGCCGCAGAATTGTCTCTCGTAGCCACTATAACTAAACGTCACTACCACTATCATAGAAACTGACATTGAGTACATCAACCAACTCTGATCTATTAGATATTCTATTTATTTCTCTAAATATAAGTACATATTTGGTAATTACTGTCTGAGAGTTATTCGATAATTCCAAAGTTATCTTTGTCAATCATCCTGGTTCTATCGAGATTTTCTTCCTCTGTTCTGCAAATAAAAAAGAAATATGGCAGTTTTTTTTATATTCACAGGAACGAAGAGAAAGAAAATCCCGATGTAACAATTGAATTGTAAGCAATATAATTGTACTCGAAATACAGTGAGGACGTATAAGTTGAAACAAATTCGATATTCATTTTCACAGTGTGATCACGAAATCCTCGGAAAATTCAATTTGAATTTCTGATGACGCATGAATTCTTGATGACGAATTATATCAATGCATGCATCAAGAAAATATTGTATATTTTAGGAATTGCACTCTTTCTATCTGTATAGGTATTGGATGCAGAAATATGTAGTTCATATATTTCTACTGTACTTCACGATGGGTGAAATCAATTTTCATATCACAAAACTTTGAATAGCTAATTATTTCGTTATAGGTCCATGAGGTGCATGCCATATAATATCTAATTGTGTGAAATACTCGCAGTCTATTGTGTTTGGTTGATGTACAGTCAGATGCAATGAAGATGTCGCATATAAGGAGTGATAGCACCCTTAGTCACTTCTTCAATAAGAGCGCCGACATCATCCAATCGCGACATTTCAATCGCATCCGACTGTACATTATATTGGCATTCTTTATGTAAAATACTCAATTTTTTAATAAAATAGATTTGTTCCTTATCAAAGAGTTTTTGTTCTTTGCTCATATACCGACTCAAAAATTCCAATACGAATTTCAGACTTCTTCGTCCTATAGCTTTTTCTCTTATTCAATTATTAGGTGTGTTCTGACACGTCCTCCTGATGTTACCATTATCTAAGTGCTAATAACGTCTCAGAACATCCCTATCAAGTCTTGTGGGACATTCTCAGGATGTGAGAAATATTTCAGGAAGTCTCCTGGAGATTATTAAGGAAAATTTGAGAGTAATAGTTAATTCATATACAGGGTGTTCCAAAGGTAGATACAAAGTCTCACAGAGGTGGAAAGAGAACACAAAGTCTCTCGGTTTTTGACTTTCTAGTGTCTTTTCCGAGTATATTCCTTCATCTTTCAGTTGTACGATGAATCGATGTTCATCATACAGCCTGTATATTTTTTCACATTAACAACCGGATAATACGTTTATGGAACATGAAACTTTAGTAAATTATCACATTGCCCAAAATGAAGTGTGTATATAGATTGGCCACAGTGACAAATTATAGTAACATATGAAATTTTATGTAGAATCACAATAACTTTGATTTTACAAAATTTTATTTTCGAACAACATGTCCTCTTTACACATAAGCTGCTTCAGGTACATCGATTGTACACACTTATCAGGTTGCAAATGTGGAAAGAATTTATCTAAAGAACGCAAAACTTTTAATAATTGAAAACCGTGAGACTTTGTGATTCCTGAATGACATGTAAATATGCTTCCCTCCCACCCCAGTGGAATTTTGCATCGACCATTGGAACACACTGTATATTTTTCAGATTATTCATAATTCGTGTAATTAGGAATTGTAAATGTTCATTATCAAAATTTTTTGAGGTTCAAGCGAATTCACTTCAGAATTACTCGAAAACATTTGAATATAAACTGAGAAAAGTACCTACCTAATGTTATGAACATTTAGATAAGAAAAGGATAACTACCTACTCATGTATAATAATTTGAACGCAATAGAATATTATTATTTGAATTGGAAGGAATGACTTCAATGAATATTTTTCACCTATACGAATACTTTTCCCAGTGAATTCATGGATTCTTCTTGCTTATTCCTGATTCCATACCAGATTTCATTGTGTGAATTCACCAAAATTAGAAGATATATCGTCGCCTCAGAGCAACAGTAGGACATCAACAAAATCTTAGTTTCGAGTAAATTCGATTTTAAGTTTCCATGATAACTTCAATTCCACATATGTCAGGATCTAGTAAACGCATCTCAGTGAAATTTTGGACACTTTCTGAACTTCCAAGTATATTCCAAATGATGATGATTCGGAATCAATGAAAACAGCTGGGAAATAATTATATCCACTTGTCTTACTGTTGATATAGAAATGCATGAGATTTTATAGGATATCGAATTTATGAATTTATATCTTGACTCAGTGTTCCTCAGGAATAATCAGCATTTTGACTAGGACATCATCTTGCAAAAGTGATTAATTTCAGCTTGTCCCATATTTTACATTGATTCAATTCGAATACATTGGGAAAAAGAGCTTATCACAAAAAATAATTGGTAAATAGTAGAAAAATGGTTTATTGAACGAAAAACAGACGCATACAGAATAACTTAACCAGATGCATGATCCTAATTATTATTATCATTATTTGTTGTTCCTTTCAGAAATGGGAAAAAGTGGTGATGATATTTTGGTATCAAATTCAGATCACACAAGCTGATCAGATCATTCCTTTTATCATTTAGTTTAGACGGTGGGTTGTTGTAGGCTGGAATTAATGCAACTCTCCGGCGTTGTGTTCGGTTTTTTTTTTTAATTTCAATCTTTGGGTACATATTTGTGTGAATATTCACTGAGACCAACAGAAACTGAAATATTCTGAAGACGTTGCTATCAGTTCGATCGCTTACAGAATACTAAACAGGAATAGACATGTTGTTCAAGTATCGAACAGGCTCCTATGTATCTGCATGCAATCTTTAGTTGTGAAAAGATCGGAAATGCATAGATATAACGTCAGGTTTAGAGAAAATTATTATATAGCAAGATGTCATTCGAATGTTCTACAAAAATCTCTTTTCTGTCCAGGGATTGCATCATTTCAACAGCCTTCCACTTTTTGAATTAACTGAAAAAGAGTAAATATTCTCATCACATAGAGAATGCGAATTCTCAATGTATTGCTTCATATAAATATATATCCATTTTTGTATGTTCATAATTTATCTGAGAATATTCCTTTTCAAGCCTTCCACTTATTGTCAAAGTTGCACCAAATATTGGAATTTTCGAGAATATGTTACGAAAAGTCTATTTTAAGATTTAGTATAGTTTATATGTATAGTTAATAGTTATTTCAGGAATTTATACTCTGTAAATATGTTTATAATTGTAAAAAATATGATGTGAAACTAGCGAAAGCTAAATAAAATCTTTCAAATCAAATCGAAGATGGGCGATAGAGCAACCTTAGGACATCGGTGGACGATGCTTAGGATAACCATGGATAACTTATGCACTCGCGCTAGAATCTCAGTGCTACAGCAGGATATGTTATCATAACCTACTGTTGCATTAACTCGATATCGAAATGGGAACTTGTGTAACACAAAGTTATGTTAAAAATAAAACCTGGCGTCATATGGCTTGTCTCAGTATTCCACTAGATGCCGAGGTAGTTTATGATTCAAAAACTTCAATAATCCCTAAAGCCCAATTTTTTCACTTGTCCTACTGTTGCTCTGAGGCGACGATATAAATAGAATAATTACTATAGGTAAATGTAGACTTGTCTAGGAAAACTCATTCAATAGAATGGAACAAATCAGTCAGCCAATCATAAATAAATGGAGGAACTGTTCTGATGATATGCTATAATACTTACTGAAATGCATGCCTCTGCAGCTGCTCTGTTCATTTTTGAGGATTTGCCCACATTAGAAGACATTAGAAGGAAGGTGAACTCTCTCACCGTTCGATCAGTGATGTAGAAAAAGTGGTTCATAGTTTCATTGAAAAATGTTTCATTACGAGGTGGAAATACGTAGGTATGTACAGGCTTATACCGATAATAAAGAGAAATAAACATATATATCTGATATTAGTAAACTTTTTCTCTTTTAATGTGTTCAAATGAAAATCTCACATTACATTATTAAAACCTATTTTGGATAATCCCAGGTTTTTTCCTGAAAATACATTTCTTCTTGTCGAGCACTACTAGGAGTAATTGCCTAGCAGTTATGTTCTTCATGTTGTTTTCGATTCCTGAAACCTGAACATATAACTATGTATACTTCCTCAAGCTCAATCTACTGAAAGTTCAAGCCATCATACAATCTTATAGATTCCAAAGAAGCCATAATATCTAGGAATAAAACAACTCTGCTCTGATGATACCATCAAGTTCATGTTTTCAATAACCTCCTGAAACAATTATCAATGTATCAATATATCATGTCTAGTAGGGTAGGTATTTAGGATTTGATTCACATCTACCTCTGTTTTTATTTTCTGAGGGAAGAGTGATCATCTACATATAGTAATATTTCAATTGTTGAATTCTAAATCTGTTTGCAAGTTCCTGATCGAGTTCCTGATGCTGAATCTACTGAAAGTTCGAGCATTTGCACTCTGTTATGGATTTTGAAGGAGCCAAAGTATATATATCATAGATAGATATATTTATTGGTGTATTTACACAGGTCTAGATCGGTTATGCTAGCCTACATAACAAAGTAATATTGTAAGAAAAATATACATTGAAAGAAAGAGATAAAACAAGTTCAATTGAACAATTTATATCAATAAAACACATAATACTTTAAAGAAAGATACAACATGAAATGTAATGAAAAACCTTGAAAATAAATCAAGAAAGAGACTCTTGTCCAAGTGATGTTTATTATACCTGATTCTACCTCATCTAGAGAGAAAAATGCATTTTCAATTACGAATTCCTTGATTTTGTTTTTGAAAAGTGTCACTGTTAGGGCCCATATATTGGTCGACAAAAGATTGGAAAGCTCAATACCATAGTGATTAATACCTGTTTGTCCCCTAGCTAATCTAAAGTAATCTGGTGAGATATTATTCCTGAATCTAGTTTCATGGTTATGTAACTCAGCATGAGTTTTAAAGTGTATTCTTTGTATCGTCTCTGTAACCTTTATTTCCCATTATTCTGACGGCTCTTCTTTGAAGACTGAATATTCTGTTCATTCCAGTGGAATGGTCCCATGCGTATATTTCATATGATAGTGAATTAGGGCAACATATGCATTCCTCAAAACCTCAGATGATACAGATTGTGTCTGACAGCATAGACATTTCTTGCTAATTGACCTGCCAACCAATCAGTGTGGAAAGTCCACCTTAGTTCAGGATCAATAAGAACTTCCAGAAATTTACAGTTAGTTGGATTATCTGTGATGCTACTCAAGTCACATGTACTTGATATCATTGTTTGGGTTTTTTTTTTATTCAGAAGTGAACCATTTGATGTGAACCATTGTTCAGCATCTGCTAATGTCTCTATGCACTGAGATTTCAAAATTTTTGGGTCTTTGTTGGAAATAAGAAATGTTGAGTCATCTGCATAATATATAGAAATTGCATTATCAAGGGAATTAGGCATATGATCTGTGTTCCCAAAAACCTCCTGAAACAAATGATGTATTGATATTTCAACACAGGAATACCTCAGATACAGTTTGTACGTAAAGGATTTTTAGTGGATATCCCAACTAGTACCTACTACCTACATCCCTGAGCTTTTCCATTCATGCCTGAATTGGAAAATCAATAAGCCATCTCATTCCCGTCCCAACTTGAACATATTCCTGAGTTGTCTCATTCCTTTTCAACTAGTACATCCCTGAGTTTTCCTAATCATGTCCCAACTGGTGCATATTCTGGAGTTGCCACATTTATGTCCCAACTTAAGTACATTCCTGAGTTGTTCCGCATAGCCAAGTTTCTCCTGTGTTCACAATTTGGAATCATGGTTTCCAGATTGCTAGTGAAAGACGTTGAGTACATAATTGTACTACTCTGTTATCGAGTAGGTAGTAAGTATTCTCATCCTAGATACAGATACTCAAACATGTGGTCAACTGAGAATGGATCCTGTGAGATAGGTGTTGTGTTTGTTATACATGAAATTGACGAAATTATATATATATATATATATATATATATCAGATTCTTCGATATTCGAATAAGTACTCATTGTAGAGATAATATCTCTTGATCGTCCCAAATATGTCCGTTGGTCGTCTCTAGTTTGTCCGTTTTTCGCCCCTAGTATGTATACTATTGTCGCGGACGCCACTGCCTATGCCACTGCCACGCGAACGCCACTGCCTATGCCACACGACTTTGCCTAGAACCAGCGACGACGTCTATGCTGACTTAGCACCGGCGTACGGGGTACGGAGGGGTGCCATGATTATGTTACTTGTAAACTTATGTAAAACATGATGTTAGAAATGTACTTCACTTGTTAATTTACCATCTGACAGACAAGTCAATTAAAACTGAATCAAGAATTCTGGCATTTATCTAGACAACACCCTGTATTATTGAGCTCCCCCAAAAGTAGGCGTGACAAATTGGTGGAAGCGCCGGCAGTTCCGTGTAAATCAAAGTGAAAATCAACTAAATTTAACGTTCGGACTCTGAATCGAAAACTGTGAGAAGTGATTGATGTTAACCAGGCTCAAGACCAGAAGCATCCAGGAAAAATCCGAGGAAGAACAGCGAAATACAGTGAACGAAACTACATCAGATTCGGAAGGAAGTTCAGATTCTTCAATTTATTCGCAGACTAGAGAAGAAGAGGATCGTGAGCAAGAAACTCCAGACATGCCAGACACTCCGGAAGAAGTCTACACCTCGGTGAACCCGAAAGTATTTGCCGGTAAGCCACATGAGAGTGTACAGGAATTTTTGAAAAATTTCAAGCGAGCTGCTAGGGCAAATAGGTGGTCGGACGAAACCAAATTGCTCCAACTACCCTGCTATTTGGAAGGACCAGCTTTAGAATTTTTCGAGACTTTCGAGGAAACTTGTATGACTTTCCAAGAAGCATCTGAAAAGCTAGCTACAACGTTTGAAAATGTAACGGAAACGGAACAATGCTATTTTAAGCTACTGAACAGGAAGCAGCAACCAGGAGAAGACATCTGGTTATACTTCAACGAGATCACCAAACTTTGCTATAAAGTTAATGGTGCGATGACGGACAACGAGAAGATTGGATTTATCTTGAGAGGCCTTAGACCAAGCATACTGGAGAAGGTGAACTTAATGGATAATGATACCATGGTCAAGTTCCGGGAAAATTTGAAGAAGATTGAAGTAACGCAGTTTATGGTTGGAGCCAGCGATGGACCATCAGCGAGCAGGACACCCACATTACGAAACGAGAGCCAGGACCATCGCAACAGGACAAGGGCGGAGCAGGAAGTAGAGGACCTCAGGAGACGGATTCAACAACTAGAGGGAAACCGTCAGCAAAACAGGTCAGTTTCGCACCAATTTTATAGAAATAATAACAACGGGTTCAGAAATAGTTATGATCAGTCAAAAATCAAGAAAGAACCACGTACGCCAGAGGGGCGCATTGTGTGCTTCAAATGTAACAGAACAGGGCATTATGCTCGAAATTGTCCAAAAAACTAGTGGTCCAGCCACTAAATTCAAATAGTGGCTGTAACCAGAGCAAAATTATTCAAAATTTATTGATCTCATGTTTTTATTGTTATAAAATAGGTCACAAACGAGCGACGTGTCGATTTTTTAAAAGAAACTTGAATTGTTGTGAAGTTTATCATCTAAAAACTAACTATTCCGAACCTATTGAAATTATTGGTCAAATCTGTCATCATGAAATTTCATTTATTTGCGATACTGGTGCAGGGCTGAGTTTGATTGACTCTATTTTTCTTCCAAAAAATTGTAAGCTCGAAAAATGTGAAAATGTTAGGGTAAAGTCTGCGAGTGGTGATTGTCTTTGGGTGATTGGTAGAATAGATTTGAAATTTAAATTAGAAACTGTGTGGGTAACTCATAATTTTGTAGTTGTGAAAAATTTTGGTAAAAAAGCAATTTTGGGAAACGATTTTAATGCAAAATTTAGCGCTGAGATAAATTTCTTGACAGGCTCTATCAAATTAATGATCAATAACAAAGTATTCAATTTCAAGTTTGCTAATAGTAACGAGTGTTTCGATGTTACGCCTACGCAGGACGATAAAATACGTTCCACTGATCGAGTTACGATGCCGCCTTTAAGCACGACAAAAATAATGGTTAATTTTGATGAAAACGTTGGTAGATTTGAGCTGTGTTCAAATTATTTCACGAATAGGGGTTTGTTAGTAGCCAAAGTTAATCTAGATGATTTTTGTATGTTTATCACGAATAATACAGCTGTTGACATAACCATTTATGAAGGCACGTGTCTAGGTATTGCCAATGAACAAGGTAAAAGTAAAGTATTCCCTGAAATTGAAGCAAATCAAGTCAATAATGTTCAGGAAGTCAGTTATAATGTTTTTCCTTGCTTTTTGCAAGATGATGTAGTACAAAGTAAAGTTAATTCTGTTGTTCTTTCGGATCGTGATGTTTTTTATACAGATTTGTTAGAGTTAGGTATAAACATAAACGAAAAGTTACCACAGGAGGAAAAAGACAGATTTGTCAAATTGTTACGAAAGTATTCAGACATTTTCGCGCACAGTAACTACGAATTAGGTATAACGAATGTATGTCAGCAAACTATCGATACAAAAGACGCTAAACCTATTCACCAACCCCCGTATCGAATGAGTCCACGCGAGAGGGAAATAATTCGTGAACAAATCGAGGAAATGCTCGAAGCAGGAATAATTCGGGAATCTTACAGTCCATGGGCGTCTCCCGTGGTACTGGTTAAAAAGAAAGATAATACGTGGAGGTTTTGCGTCGATTACAGAAAATTAAATCAGGTAATTGAAACAGATTCATACCCATTACCATTAATCGAAGATCTTTTGGCAGCGTTAGACGGATCAAAATACTTTAGTACGTTGGATTTATTTTCTGGATACTGGCAAATCGGTATCGCAGAAAAAGATAGGCAAAAAACAGCTTTCGTTGTGCCAGAAGGGCTCTACGAGTTCAACGTTCTTCCATTCGGCTTAGCATCCAGCCCAGCCTGCTTCCAGAGATGTATGGATCAGGTTTTGGCAGGATTAAAATATAATTCTTGTCTAGTATATTTAGATGATGTGCTAGTGAAAGGAAACCATTTAGAAGATCATTTAATCAAGCTAGAAAAAATTTTCCAAAGATTTAGGCAAGCAAATTTAAAATTGAAACCGTCAAAGTGTTCTTTCGGATATCAGGAAGTCAAAATTTTAGGTTATGTAGCAAACACGGAAGGATTGTCTCCAGACGCGGATAAAATCAAATCTATTTCAGAATTTCCAGTGCCAAAGAAGGTTAAAGACATTCAGTCTTTCATCGGAATATGTAATTATTATAGAAAATTTATCAAATCTTTTTCGGATATTGCAAGACCGCTAACGTTGCTAACGCGAAAAAATGTCCCATTCAAATGGACTCAGGTAGAACAAAAAGCTTTTGACGAACTCAAAACATGTTTGGTAAACTTCCCAGTATTAAAACATTTTAGAAATGATTTACCTATTGAAATTCACACAGACGCCTCTGACTATGGTGTCGGAGCTGTTATTTTGCAAACAGACGAGACAGGGTCTCATCCTATTGCATATGCCTCAAGACGACTGTCCTCTCCGGAAATGAAGTACAATACTACAGAAAAAGAATTACTTGCGGTAATTTACGGAATTACTTATTTCAGGCATTATCTATGGGGTAAAAAATTCAAAGTCGTAGTTGATCACCATGCGTTATGTTATTTGAACAAAAATAAGGACTTATCTGGAAGATTAGCGAGGTGGGCTATCAGGTTACAAGATTACTCATTTGAGGTGACTCATTTGAGCGGCAAAAAACATTTGGACGCTGATGCACTTTCTAGGAATCCTGTGTTTCACCCATCTGAAAATGATGACATCACTGAAATACCGATTCTGAATATAAATATCGACGATATATCTAAATTGCAACACGGCGACAACAATTTAAATAAAATAATTAGTGCAATGAAAAATCCTGATGTGGCAGATTCCAAATTATTGAAACAAACACGAAGTTACATTTTAGAAAACGATGTACTGTACAAAAAACATTTCAGCCCAAGTGGCTCGACCAAAATTCTAGTTATACCCGAAAAAGTAAAAAATGACATACTAGTATCATTCCATGATGATCCTCTCAGTGGCGGACATCTAGGGTATTTTCGAACATTGACAAAAATCAAAAATAGATATTTTTGGCCACAAATGAACAAAGATGTTGAGAATTACGTCAAGTCATGTGTCCACTGCCAGCATCGAAAAAGTGTACCCAAAGCACAACCAGGGTTATTGCAGCCAATAAAAGTTGGGCAACCGTTCCAACAAATTGGAATCGATATACTGGGCCCTTTCCCGAAATCGAGTTTAGGAAATACATGCATTATTACGGCTCTTTGCTATGCTACAAAATGGGCGGAGGCAAAAGCTGTTACACAAGGTACTGCAAAATGTGTAGCCGACTTCCTACTTGACAACATTATTTGCAAACATGGATGTCCGGAAAAAATAATTAGTGATAGGGGCAAATGTTTTCAGTCTAAATTGGTAACGGAAATGTTAAAAGGCATTGGTAGTCATCCCACTTTTACCACCGCCTATCATCCGAAAACGAATGGGTTAGTCGAACACTACAATGGAACATTAGCTACAATGCTTTCCATGTACGTTGCATCGAACCAAAAGGATTGGGATACTTATGTAAATTTGGTAACTTTTAACTATAACTGTTCCCCTCAGGAAACAACGAAAATGTCACCTTTTTTATTAGTTTACGGTAGAGAGCCCAGACTCCCCATAGACGTAGCACTAGGGGTAGGAGATACAGGGGAAGAAGAAGTAAAACAAATCTTAGGTCGTATAAAAAACACACGTGAAGAAGTTTTGGAAAGAATTCAAAAAGAACAACAAAGACAGAAAGACCGGTATGATAAAAGTCATAGGTATGTAGAGTATAAAGTTGGAGATAAAGTAATGGTTTATACGCCTGTCCGAAAGGTAGGCAAGTCCACGAAATTATTGCATAGGTGGTTTGGACCCTATCCGGTAGTAGAAAAAGTTAATGACGTCAACTATAAGTTACGAGTAAAGAAAAACAATAAATTTATTGAGGACACAGTTCATGTGGATCGCATGAAAAATTTCCATGAACGCAAATCCGTTAGGTAATAGCTTACTCAGTAAATTTAACATCGCGCGAAAGAAATGCGAAAAGTTTCGAAACAACAAAACATCTAAGCATGCAAAACATCGAAGTTAGTGAACTTAATAATTGCATAGTATGCAATTAAGCAATTTATTAGAATTCTAAAACAATGTGAAGTTTTCCTATCGATAATCATTTCAAATACAAACACCTGTTCAGTCAAGCATAAGAAAAAAAAGTAAAGTATCATAGTCAAGATGTCAAATCATACAGTCATAGTCGTATCAGTCGCGTTAATGATTATTAGTTTTGGCGAGGTACACTCGAAAGAAATCAGCATCGTATCAGGAGCATACTGGTCTAAACTTTCCAATGTACTGATTTATCAGTCCTCAGTTCCATTGGTATATTCAGCAGAATTTCCTTTAATGTCAGAATCGTCGTCCAAATTGTATCCGGATAATAAGGAATGCCCAATGAATACATACGAGGGAGAGGTGATGTGTTCAAGAGCCAATCTAGTGCATTTTTTGGGTGAACAGTTTTCGCAACATCTGAAAGCCATACAATTCAGTCTAGGGGAAGAAGCCGCTAATTTACCATTAGCACGTCACAACCGGAAGTCAAGAGCGCTTGATTTTCTTGGAGATGCGTTGAATTGGTGTTGTTCTGTGGCAACACAACACTCTATAGATCCGTTATTTGCCGATGAAGAAAAAGTTAAGAAAGTTGTGAGTAATTTGGGTTTGTCTGTGAACCAAAATCACGCGGAGTTAGTAGTTGTCATAAATTCTATAAAAAAGTATAGTTCTCAAATGGCATCATTGTTATCAAAGTCAAATAGGGCATCAAAACAAATTTCAGATTTAATGCAAGGAATGCGTAAGGTAGTTTCCCAAGAAGTAGCGAGTTTAGGTAATAACACAAATTTTATATGGCAGTATCTTATCGATTTGGCCTTTCAGAATGTAGAAATGTTGCAAGTTTTCAACAAATATCAAATAATTAGTCAATGCAGAAATAATAGAATCCCAACTGAAGTTGTAGATCCCACTATTCTGAGAAAAGATTTGCAACGGGTTGAAAAAGTGCTTATCAAAAATAGACGCAAATTAGTAATAAAACCTGAACATGTAACAAGATATCTGCGGCTCAACATTGCTACATGTGTTATAACAAAAAATTCTGTTGTAGTTACATTAAAGTTACCGGTAAGCGAGATAAATAAATCCTGGGAATTATTCAGATTAATTCTAGTTCCATTTGCGTGGAAAAATAAAACGTGCCTTTTTAGCGAAAATGAAATACTGCTAGCTAAGAATGAAGATGAGACGAAAATGATATCTGGGAACGCGCTGCGAACTTGCAATGGAAAAGATAATTTATGTTTATTACCACGTGCAAAAGACACCAGTTTGAAGAATCCGGTGTGTTTTCAGAAACTAGCCGACGGAGCGAAAATTTCAGAACTTATAACAGAATGCAAGCCTATTTGTTTCAACCATAATAAAACGCTTATAAATCAAATTGAACCTGAGAAATTCATCGTAACTCATTCACCAGAAAAATTAACAATAAAATGTCCCGAAAAAACAGAAACTTTAGATGCAAGTGAAAGAAGTAAGCTTGGATCATTAGAAATCAACTTACCATGTTCCTGTTCATTACAAGAAAATGACCAAGTATTAATTGCCGAAAATTTTCCATGTGATTCAAGAGGCATAAATGATTTTGATTTTAGGCACATTTTACCAGCTATTTGGTCAAAATTTAATACCTTCAAATTAAAGCCCATGACCACATATACACAATTGAATTTCGAAAACCTCACAGAATGTGTAAATAATAACTGGGATTTTGAGATTCCCACTATAGAACTTAATTCTTCGAATTTCAAAAATGGTGACTGGAATTTTGAACCAGTGCATTTAGGAACTTGGACTTCAGATTTTATGGATACAGGAGGTTGGAAAGTTATGAACGTAGTTAATTTTCTGATAGCCGTTTTAGTTATTGTCATAATAATGAGAAATCCATATTTACTAGGATTTGGTACGTTGCCTGTTGTAAAAGCAGCTGATTTTAGTATGATTCTTAATGACATTAGTGGAATTAGTGTTTTATTAATTATTTTTGGATTTTTGAGCTGGTGTGGATTTTACTTTTTTAAAAAACATAAAGAGACTGTCAAGAAAGGAAATTTATCGATAGATGTAGAAATGAGTACTCAGACTGAACAAAATGAGTCAAAAACGTATAAGAACAAAAAAATTCAGTCAAACATTCCGGAAGAAAGGGTATAGGCCTATATTTTATTTGAATAGTAATTGAGCTCATAGGTATAAGTTTTCATTAACTGTAGTGCATAGCAGTGTTATGCAACAAATAGCAATTTGTTTTCTTGATTCATGTTATCAAAAATTGACGATTATGTATATGTAGTATTAAGGGTATGAAAGAGATGAATGTATGATTAGTTAGGGTTAGTTAGGAAAGTTTTGTTAAAAAAAAAAAGAAAGAGAACATGTTTCTGCTCTTCTTTATTGTTACAGATAAATGGACCCAACCGACTTCGGACGCCTGGAGGACCACTCGTCGCTGTGTCAGACAAAACATCGGGACGATGTTTTTAACGTGGGGGAGTGTCGCGGACGCCACTGCCTATGCCACTGCCACGCGAACGCCACTGCCTATGCCACACGACTTTGCCTAGAACCAGCGACGACGTCTATGCTGACTTAGCACCGGCGTACGGGGTACGGAGGGGTGCCATGATTATGTTACTTGTAAACTTATGTAAAACATGATGTTAGAAATGTACTTCACTTGTTAATTTACCATCTGACAGACAAGTCAATTAAAACTGAATCAAGAATTCTGGCATTTATCTAGACAACACCCTGTATTATTGAGCTCCCCCAAAAGTAGGCGTGACACTATTTCAACATAAGGACTGAAAAAATGTAGTTCCTCACATTGGTCATATCTACTGCCAGTATAATTTGGTTGCCATATCGTGAGTTTTGCGGAAGTGAAATAAATAAGTGCAGTTTTGGTGGATCAACGTTGATTTCTCAGTTGAAAAACTACATGAATTTGTGACTTATTCTCTGATTGTGAGTTAACAAACTATTCATTCCTCAACTTGGTGATTATTAGAGATACATATACCTCCTACCTACCCTAACAACACAAGTGCGTACCTTGTACGTCCCAGGAACGTTCTGGTACATAATGGTACATCCTAGGGACATCCAATTTCCAGAAAAAGAGGCAACCTACGGATTTCTATCTGGTTCGTCCCTGGGATACTCACTGAATACTAACATGATGTATTGAATAATTAGAAAAAAACAGTAACTCATCCTTAAAAATTAATCAAAAACTCATTTTATGAAAATATATAAAATAAAGTGAGAGAGAAGTCTAGGAGAATCAGTTGAAAATGGTGAGAACATTATTTTAGTGTATTGCCCTTGTTGCTGGCATTGCATTGACTTTTTCTCTCAAGCTCCTCTTCTTGGCTTTGCTGAAGAACTTCTGCAAAGCCTCCTCAATTCGCTTTTGATCATCAGAGTCTTCGAAAAATCCTGCAACCAGAATATATTGCTGATGAATGAAAGATCATAAAACTAATTGAAACAGTGCTTTTGAATTGACAATAAGTGAATATACCTACTCACGAACGTCAGGAAGTATCATTCTTAACATCTTTTTGTCCTTGAAACATAGTTTCTCCTTCCTCATCAGGTGAATCTATTTTCACAAAATCAAAAGGTGTAGGTGAGTATATCCCACTCCTTTATGATGTTCTGGTTCTTCTTTGGTTTAGAGTTCATTACGGTACTTTTGCTATATTCCCGATTCTTCTTGAACCTGATACATCAAAAAAGAACAGTTGTAGCACCTGATGATCAATTCAGAAAAATCTACAAAACTTGAAATCCATTGATCGTGACATTGATCAACTCCAAAGTTTGATATGCTGAACTTGAAAAGGTAATGTCATTTGATTGTCATCATTTACAGCCATCATTCTACTGGTCGAAGGCCTACTTACAAGGTTGTTACTCTTCACTTCTCCTCCCAAGTTTTCTTGCTCATTCATGGTAAGTATTCGCGGTCGCCAAGGTCATCAGATGACGTTCGATGACAATAAAAACTACGGGAAAACATGTCTAACTTCCAATCTGAGCCAGGCGTTAGGAATGTTTTTCAGTAGTTCTTAATGTCATCGAACGTCCTCTGATGACCTTGGCGACCGCGAATTCACCGAGACGATAACTTCTTCTTCTTCAATGCTATTTTCCTATTGGATTGATATACATAATATTCAGGATCAAATAATAATCTTTGGTTATTCGATACACATTGTATGCATAGATTCAAATGGGTTCATTCAATTCATCATGATCATTGTATTACCAACCTTGTTCTTAAATTTCTTCAACCATAATAAACAATTATTAATCGTCAATGAAACATCAAGAAATCTGAATCAAAAGTGAAAAAAGAATGAATGTGTTAAAAATTGCACATGAACGATTTTATAAAATGTGATGTTAACGTTCACATCGTTGCCACTCCCACATCACCATGTATTCAGATGTTGCCAAAGCTAAGGAGGACAAAACCACATAAACGTAAATACAACTGTTAGGATCTGGGTATGATTTTTATCTTTCTTGGGTTTTTATAGAGGGTATTATACAAGGTGTTCCTTGAGTAATGGTTCGAAAGAAGTGGAGTGGTAGGAGGGGTCATTTTCAATCAAACTGACCGTAAATGTGGATATCCAATTGATGATGGTTCAAGAGTTATTGAATTTTTTTGACAAACGCGACCCATTCGAAAAAATTGATAACAAAATGGCTTTTTTGAACGACCATATATGTTATACCATTTCGGAATCTGTATCAGATGCTGGGCAACTTTTTCTGATAGTTGGTTATCTTTGTGGGGTAAATTTCAAATCTGCCAGCGGAATTAAAAAATCAACTGAATTATTTCATTCCACAAAACTTGAGGAACACAACATTTTTCACAATAGATACAAAGTAACACAGGTCAGAAAAATCATTTGGTGGAGAAGGTGCATCCATGCGGATGAAATTTGTAGAAGAAAATAATCACACATGTGGCATACTCAGTTAGAAATGAAAACAACTCTTGAACCATCAACAAGTGGATAACCACATAGAAGGTTAGTTTGATTGGAAATGATCCCCCCCTCTACCACCTCACTTCTTTCGATCCATATTACTTATGGGACACCCTGTATAGGCATTTACAATCATTTTTGTTTCTGCGAAATGGTCACATCTCGAAAATTCCTGGGAATATTCTTTATTCTCATTTAAATTATTCTTCAGAAGACACAAACATTTTGAGAAAAATTCCACTTCTTCAATACATTATTTGATGAAATTCAATGACTCTGATGTGAATGAATATCAGATATACCAGGGACACGAATAGAATAACCAATGGATGTATGGATGTAGCGTTCTAGCGTTAGATGTTTCCTATCATGCATGTGGGCATGGGGCACATTCAACAAGCGCGGCGCCTGGCTCTTCGAACTTTTAAAGGGGCCAGCGGCGCGTTCCGATGTCGACCATTAGAATCAGAAATTTCCTACTGATAGTCAGTGACACCTTGTTCAATGATTTTTTTTTATCGCTTGGAGCGCACGAAAGGGAATCCCTATAATGTTCAAAGAACATCGTGCGTTCCTAGGGAGGATAGGGACAGGAGGTAGGTATTGGGATTTTGGTAAAAGTGCACTTATCATGCGATGGGGTTTTTTTCGAAAGTTTTTTATGGTACTTACGTATTTTCGTCTGAAAAACACGAATTTCATAATGAAAATGTGAACAAACCACTATTTATCGAGATATTTCACTATAAAGTTACAAATTTCACCATCTTTTCCGCCTTCTTCTGGATCACATTTAGAACAATTTGCCCTTCTTTTTCCATCATTGGACAATTTATATATATCACACAATGTTGGACACATTTTTTTTATTATATGAGTCAACTAGAAATATGATTTTCTTGTGATTTATCCATGTTTAGTGAAAAGAAGGAAGAATATCATTTGAAATAATGGCGTGTGTAATGTCATTCCAAAGCAATCTATTGACATTTGACATCTCGTATTTGGATTGCATATGGATTAAATGGCCGTCATCTGGTATGCTTGCTCACTAAATAGGAAAAACTCGCCATAAAAATCATATTTCCTGTTGAATTTTCTATCTTAAAATGTGTCAGTGAAGTACATCATGAGTATATAAAGTGTCCAATGACAAAATAATAAGAGCAAGTAGCTGAAAATGCATCCAACACAAGGGGGAAAAGATGGCAAAATTTCGAACTTTTTCTTGAAATATCTCGATAAATAGTGGTTTGTTCACATTTTCATTATGAAATTCGTGTTTTTCAGACGAAAATACGTAAGTACCAAAAAAAAATTTTCGAAAAAACCCCATCGCATGATAAGTGCACTTTTACCGGGATTTTTTTTGAACTTTTGGAGATTATTATGTTGTTGGGAATACTTCCACAGGCAATGAATTCCAGGAAACCAGATTACGTCTCGTAGACGTCTAATTCAAGTCCGTATTATTTTTTTCAAAT
>OU896714.1:23725090-23798191 GCA_918026855.4 Phaedon cochleariae | reverse complement strand
TGATGTCGTCTCATATAATCGTTTCGAACTGATATGCTCAGAATTCATCCATGTGAGATGATAGAAAACGGAGATACAGTGTGCGGGTGCGAATTGAAGTTTTCCAAGTATCTTCACTTGCCTATTGTTCTCGTTATATGTCCTCCAAAGTCGTCCTATATGATCAGTGCGATCGTATCTGCTATAACTGTAGGTATGTCAGATGCAAGAATGCAAAGTTACAGTGTAAACATAGTCGGAGTCGAAGTTTTTTGTTCTGCCTGATGTGTGCGTTATACCCGTTTCGATGTCGACTCATATGATTGATGCGAACTGATATGCTCCAGAGGTATTTATGTGATATGATAGAATACAGAGATACAGTGTGAGGACTGATGTTGTCGACGTATCTTCACTTGCCTATTGTTCTCGTTATGAGTCCTTCGACGTCGTCTTAGATGGTCATTGCGATCGTATCTGCTATACCTGTAGGCATGTAAGATGCTAGAATGCCGAGATACAGTGTGAACATAGTCAGAGTTTCTTGTTCTGCCTGTTGTGTGATGTTGTCGAAGTATCTCCACTTGCCTGTTGTTCTCGTTATATGTCCTTCGAAGTCGTCCTATATGGTCAGTGCGATCGTATCTGCTATAGCTGTAGGCATGTCAGATGCTAGAATGTGGAGTTACTGTGTAAACATAGTCGGAGTCGAAGTTTTTTGTTCTACCTCTTGTGTGCGTTATACCCGATCCGATGTCAACTCATATGATCGTTGCGAACTTCGGAGTCGAAGTTTCTTGTTCTGCCTGTTGTGTGCATTATATCCGCTTCGATGTCGTCTTATATGATCGTTGCGAACATATATGCTACAGAGAAATCTATGTGAGATGACACAATACAGAGATACAGTGTGCAGACTGATGTTGTCGAAGTATCTCCACTCGCCAATTGTTCTCGTTATATGTTTTCTGAAGTCGTCCTATATGGTCAGTGCGATCGTATCTGCTATAACTGTAGGCATGTATGATGCTAGAATGCGGAGTCACAGTGTGAACATAGTCGAAGTCAAAGTTTCTTGTTCTGTGTGCGTTTTACATGTTTTGATGTCGTCTCATATAATCGTTGCGAACTGATATGCTCCAAAGGTATCCATGTGAGATGATAGAATACAGAGATACAGTGTGCGGAATGATGTTGTCGACGTATCTTCACTTGCCTATTGTTCTTGTTATAAAACCTTCAAAGTCGTCTTATATGGTCAGTGCGATCGTGTCTGCTATAGCTGTAGGCATGTCAGATGCTAGAATGCAAAGGTGTAGTGTTAACATAGTCGAAGTCAAAGTTTCATATTCTGCCTCTTATCTGCTATAACTGTAGGCATGTAAGATGCTAGAATGCCGAGTTACAGTGTGAACATAGTCAGAGTTTCTTGTTCTGCCTGTTGTGTGATGTTGTCGAAGTATCTCCACTTGCCTATTGTTCTCGTAATATGTCCAACGGAGTCGTCTTATATGGTCAGTGCGATCAAATCTGCTATAGCTGTAGGCATGTCAGATGCTAGAATGCGGAGTTACATTGTAAACATAGTCGGAGTCAGAGTTTCTTGTTCTGCCTGTTGTATGCTTCATACCCGCTTCGATGTCGTCTCATAGGATCGTTGCGAAATGATATGCTTCAAAGGTATCCATGTGGGATGATAAATTACAGAGATACAGTGTGCAGACGGATGTTGTCGATGTATCTTCACTTGCCTAATGTTCTCGTGATATGTCCTTCGGAGTCGTCTTATATGGAGAGTGCGATCGTATCTGCTATAGCTGTAGGCATGTCAGATGCTAGAATGCGGAGTTACAGTGTAAACAAAGTCGGAGTCGAAGTTTCTTGTTCTGCCTGTTGTGTGCGTTATACCCGCTTCGATGTCGTCTCATATGATCGTTGCGAACTGATATGCTTCAAAGGTATCCATGTGAGATGATAGAAAACAGATATACAGTGTGCAGACTGAAGTTTCCGAAGTATCTCCACTTGCCTATTGTTCTCGTTATGAGTCCTTCGAAGTCGTCTTATATGCTCAGTGCGATCGTATTTGCTATAACTGTAGGCATGTCAGATGCTAGAAAGCAAAGTAACAGTGTGAACAGAGTCGAAGTCGGAGTTTTTTGTTCTGCCTGTTGGGTGCGTTGAACCCTCTTCGATGTCGTCTTATATGATCGTTGCGAACATATATGCTCCAGAGGTATCTATGTGATATGATAGAATACAGAGAAACAGTGTGCATACTGATGTTGTCGAACTATCTCCACTTGCCTATTGTTCTCGTTATATGTCCTTCGATGTCGTCTCAATTGGTCAGTGCGATCGAATCTGCTATAGCTTCAGGCATGTCAGATGCTAGATTGCAAAGTTACAGTGTATACATAGTCGAAGTCGAAGTTTCTTGTTCTGCCTGTTGTGTGCGTTATACCCGTTTTGATGTCGTCTCATATGATCGATGCGAACTGATATGCTCCACAGATACTTAAGTGAGATGATAGAATACAGAGATACAGTGTGCAGACTGATGTTGTCGCCTATTGTTCTCGTTATAAGTCCTTCAAAGTCGTCTCATATGGTCAGTGCGATCGTCAGATTCTAGAATGCGAAGTTTCAGAGTGAACATGGTCGAAATCAAGGTATCTTGTTCTGTCTGTTGTGTGCGTTATTCCCGATCCGATGTCAACTCATATGATCGTTGCGAACTACCATGCTCCAAAGGCATCCATGTGAGTTGATAGAATACATGTTGTCGAAGTATCTCACTTGCCTATTTTTCCCTTCATATGTCCTTCGAAGTCGTCCTATATGGTCAGTGCGATCGAATCTGCTATAACTGTAGGCATGTCAGATGCAAGAATGCAAAGTTACAGTGTATGCATAGTCGAAGTCAAAGTTTCTTGTTCTGCCTGTTGTGTGCGTTATACCCGTTTTGATGTCGTCTCATATGATCGATGCGAACTGATATGCTTTACTGAAATTCATGTGAGGTGATAGAATACAGAGATACAGTGTGCAGACTGATGTTGTCGAAGTATCTACACTTGCCTATTTTTCTCGTTATATGTCCTTCTAAGTCATCTTATATGGTCAGTGCGATCGTATCTACTATAGCTGTAGGCATGTCAGATTCTAGAATGTGAAGTTACAGTGTGAACATATACGAAGTCAAAGTTTTTTTTCCTGCCTATTAAGTGAGTTATATCCGCTTCGATGTCGTCTAATATGATCGTTGCGACCTGATATGCTTCGGAGGTATCCACGTGAGATGATAGAATACAGAGATACAGTGTGCAGACTGATGTTGTCGAAGTATCCCCACTTGCCTTTATATGTCGTTATATGTCCTTCACAGTCTATCTTTATGGTCAGTGCGATCGTATATGTTTCAACTAATGGCATGTCAGATGCTAGAATCCGGAGCCACAGTGTAAACATAGTCGATGCGAAGTTTCTTGTTCTCCCTGTTGTATTTGTTATACCCGTTTTGATGTCGTCTCATATGATCTTTGTGAACTGATATGCTTCAGAGGTATCCATGTGAGATGATAGAGTACAGGAATACAGTGTGCAGACTGATGTTGTCGAAGTATCTCAACTTGTCTATTGTTCTCGTTATATGTCCTTCAAAGTCGTCTTATATGGTCAGTGCGATCGTCAGATGCTAGAATGATAAGTTACAGAGTGAACATAGTCGAAGTCAAAGTTTCTTGTTCTGCCTGTTGTGTGCGTTATACCCGATTCGATGTCAACTCATATGATCGTTGCGAACTACCATGCTCCAAAAGTATCCATGTGAGATGATAGAATACAGAGATACAGTGTGCAGACTGATGTTGTCGAACTATCTCCACTCACCTATTGTTCTCGTTATATATCCTTCGAAGTCGTCTTATTTGGTCAGTGCGATCGTATCTGCTATAGCTTCAGGCATGTCAGATGCTGGAATGCTAAGTTACAGTGTAAACATATTCGAAGTCGAAGTTTCTCGTTCTGCCTGTTGTGTGCGTTACACCGGCTTCGATGTTGTCTTAGTGTTGTGTGTTGTGTACATTGAAATCGCCCATGATGATGATTTCAGCTGCTGGATGGTTCTGTGGAACTTGGTCAAGCTTCAGAGACAAGAATTCGAAGAGCTCTCCATAGGATGGATCATTTGGTGATAAGTAGAGACAACAAAGGTATTTGGTCTGTTTCTGGCTATCGAGTTTGAACCACATGACATCAAACTTATTTGGTCCCAAAGTTTTTACTCGTTGACATGAGAGATTCGTTTTAGAGTAGAGGCAGAGACCTCCCTTGAATCTGAAACGTGTGTGGAGTTCGTACCCAGGACAGAGCAGATAGGTCGTATTGGTGGATGAATTGACCTGTGTCTCGTAAGAGCCAATATGTCTGGCTTTTCAATTTGAAGGTGTCGATGGACATCGTTGATGTTCTAACTTAGACCTCCGATATTACATAGGTCTATCTTGAGGACTTTTTCAGCCGATGGTGAATTTCCTCTAGCACCTCTCGCCCGGAAATCCGAAGGAAGAGGTATTGTACTTCCGGATAATTCCACTCGAGGAGAACTCATCATCGCGTATTCTGTATGAATAAGGAGAGTTGGCGTGGAAGGAAACGGAAATTGGGTTGGGTTGGGCTGCCCAGAACATCAACCAGCTACTGAAACACGGGTAAGTATACCCATTTCACAGTGCCTATGGTTGATGTGGTGGTATCGCACCGGGCGATGGCGTTAACCATCTTCCACCTATTGGCGTCCTTTTAGTCGCCTTCTACGACAGGCAGGACTCACCGTGGGATTATTCTAATCCGACCACCACACGGGTAAAACCACCACACGGGTACTGACCACCACACGGGTCGTCTCATATGGTCTGTGCGATCTATACTGATCCAATAGTATCCATGTGAGGTGATCGAATAGAGAGATACAGTGTGCACACCAATGGAGATGATGTTTGTTCCATTGCCTGTGGTTGTCGTTATATATTCTTCTGAGTCGTCTTATATGGTCAGAGTTATCGCATCTGCTCCAACTGTATGTATATCAGATGCTAGAATGTAGAGTCAAACTGTACACATAACCGGAATAGAAGGTTCTTTCTCTGTCTGTTGTGTGCGTTTTACGCGCTTCGATATCCTGTTATATGGTCTTCGCGATCTAATCTGCTTCGATAGTATACATGTGAGATGATGGAATGAAGGGATACAGTGTGCACAGTGATGAAGTCGATGTATACTCATCTGCCTGTTGTTCTCGTCAAATACCCTTCAAAGTCATACTAAATGGTCGGTGCGATATTATCTGCCCCAAGTGTATACAAGTCAGAAGCTAGAATGCAGGCCCCAGAGTAAACATAGTCAAATTCGGAGTTTTTTGTTCTACAAGCTGTGTGCGTTTTATCCGATTGAAAATCGTCTATTATGGTCAATGCCAACTTGTCTGCTTCAATATTGTCAATGTAACATGATTGTATAGAAAGATATAGTGTGCACAACGATGAAGTCGATGTATTTCCTTTGCCTATTGCACTCGTTATACACCCTTTTATTGTGACCTCTAATTCGATGCAGATCACTCGTCCACGACTGTGAAATGACAGGTGGGCATTTGCGGCTACACTTCAGTGGAGATGGGGGGGTTCGTTCCAAGAATATTAACGAAATGGATAAGGTTGATTGAATTGGGCGCCAAGTAAATTTTATCCCCTCCACAAATGCCTAAATGGGTTTCCATCCCAAAATTCACTAAACTTGAATGAAAACCACTTCAAAACACATGTATTATGATTTTATTATTGATGAATGTGAATTGACATAAAATAATAAACAGTATATCTGAAATAAAATATTTGATTATTTCCACACCAGGAAGCAGAGTGAGGAAGACACTCCCAGACTGAATTAAGCAAGAGCAGTGAAAGAACATAAAAAAAATAGCGGATCTACCAAGCAAGAAAATAGAGCCAATAGGTGTATGATATGAATTATAGCTTTTTTTTATTACCACTAAGTCGCAACGACGCGTGAGCTCAGGCGTAGGCGTATCATAAGATAATATCTGGAGACTATGAAAGCTTGCTTAGTTACCGCCGCACAAGCATCTATTAACTTGAATAAATCGACCTCAAATTAGCACGTCATTAGCAACTAGTGAATAACTAAAGCCGACTAATAGAGTTGTTCATGTCCTCGGGAGCATCTCAATGAAGTAAATATGCCCTAGAATGCAGAATTTACCTAGCAGGTATTAGACCCTATTCAGTGATGACTGTTGGTTTATATGAAAAAAAATACCCGTTAGTCCCAACAGTCATCAATAATAACATAGTGGTTAGCACTCACCAAGAGGAAATGTAGCAATTAGCATAAAAAAAAACATTGATCTAGCAATAGTAGTAAGGCAGGTAACCATCCACAAAAACATAGAGCTGTAGCAACTGAGCAGTTAGCGATAATACAAAAAAAATAAGCAATGCCCTAGCAATAGTGATCAGGCAAATAGGTAGTACTCAATAATCAAAAAATAAGCATAGAACCGTAGCAAATAGCAAATATCAGTAATACAAAAAAAATAAGCATTGCCCTAGCAATAGTGATCAGGCAAATAGGTAGTACCCAATAAAAAAAATAAGCTAAGAACCGTAGCAAATAAGCAATAAGCAATAAACAAAGAAATATTAATTAATTTCAAACTTGCGAATACAGGGACACTCTGTATTTTTTTCCCTCCTGCAGAAACCGTGTCCAATTTGTTCCTCCAAGTGGTTATATATGGCGCAGCAATAACGTCGGAAACTGGAAATGGTCCACCCGGTATAATAGGTATGCCTCCTGGGTGCCGAACAGGTAACTGCCTGGGAACCAGAGAATCCAGTCCGCGAATAAATAACCCTAGGAGATAACAGAATTATTAAACCTGCCACCACTGAACAAAACAAACCAACGAATTCCTAATAACTCCCAACTGAACAGTGTTGAATACCCACAAGAAATATAGGGAATACCCCAGTCAACTAATATACTTAGGCAGAGATGAATAATTAACAAAAGCTAGATGGAACATCTTCAACAAAAAAGTAACAAGTCTAAAACTCTTGACTACCTCAGCCAAGAGTTATAATAATAAACAGATTGTGATTGACAGCTGTTAAATAGAATGACAATGACAGATGGAGTATCTGTGTCTGATAACCTAACTTTCTAATAATTTCGCGCCAAAAGGAAGCACCTAGACTAGTTTTTTTTATTCTTACCCTGGCCAAGAGGTTATTCTCCAAATATCCTTAGGTCTATATATTTGATTGAGTGGTATGGATATAGTGGCTAAGGGCCTTGTTCTATCTGTTGATAAGAACAAAAAATAAGAAATTAGTTACAAAAAAAACCACATCAATTATATGCAACTATATATAATATATATAATATATTTATATACTCTTTATATAGATACTTTAAAACAGTCAACGACTATTTGAATTATAAAGTACTAATTAATTTAGTGAACATACCTTGTGGAGCAAATTGCAATCATGATGGCAAAAAAAAACAGTGTCGATGTGGTGTCAGAGAAAAATCCTCCAAAGGAGCTAAATATTGGGGATCACCAAAAATATCACCAAATGCCTCAAGCAGTAATTCCCAATTTCAAATTGATGGACTCCAGAGCAAAACCCAATCAAGGATGGTTCAGAAAACCTAAAATAAATCTGGAAGTCCGTCACTGCCCACCACTTTCACTGTTCGACTACCTGTTGCTGACTTGTGCCAATTCGTAGCGAAGTGCTCCGAACATGACCGAATACCGACGTCAGTTGTTCAAGCTATACCGATCAGCCCACACGAACATACCCGAACGACAATGGATCTATAGCAAACCATAGTTCATTTGGAATACTAAAGAGGAATGTATTTCTGTATGGTAGGAAATTCCATTCCACAATCACCCTGTACTGCCAACTTAGTCACACTCATCGGTTCTAACAAGGACGGCTATACCTCATAACGTCGTCAGAACTACTCCAGTGCACGATAGGTACTTACCATAGAACCACAAAATCCACAATAGCATGGGTTGCGTGCAAGAACTGTCAGACTACCTATAAGGATTTCAGCGATTAGCTGTCAAATGTTCTGTGACAATGTCAACCGACTCCAACCGACTCCCACCGAAGCCAACCTGTAGTGAAGTTGGTCTTCAATCATGGCTGCCAAAACAAAACATATCAAAGATAGGTTATCTGTCGTTGATGAAATAATATCAAACAATGAAAGTTATGAATGTTTTGAATAAAATTACACCTTATAGTAACCAGACGAATAATTGTGGACAAGGAATTCCGGTAAGTTGAAATAATCTAAGTGATGTACACATGATCATGAACATTCGAAAATGCATTGGCACCAAATGAACGAGAAGGCCCCCCTTTCAGCGCGACTACGTATACCTACCTTCACATGAAATAAATACGAATAAACGAATACGAGAAATACTTGGCTTGAAGAGACGAAGGAAGATCCACGGCGGTGAGCACTCGGGCAGGTGAACTGTCGCAGACATAACAAGCAAACAATGTTGGACACTGAATAACTGGTGAGTTCGCTAGGTGGTGTAACGCTGTGAAACGAAGCTATAAGAGTGCTTTCATTACTTTAGGTGAGTCTGCAAAGTGAATCATGAAGATGTCTTGGAACGAAAAATATCACTTTCTCCTGAATTCCAAGTGAAGATATACTGAATATTGCCTCCGCTTATAGTGATGAATTCTACGGTCGAAATGGGCCGTTACAAATCCCCCCCTCACCACAAGAGATTTACCCTGTAAATTTCTCATCAAGCCTAGACGAAACAAACAAGTAACTATAAACAATGTAGGTACTATAACTCTAGTCATCTACCGGGCCTGGTTTGAGATCTTTCGTATGCCAGACTCCTTTTATATTCCCTTGGGCATCCCTGAGTTCATACGTCCAAGGAGAGACCCTTTTACTTATCAAAAATGGACCTACATATGCTGGCGCTAACTTCTTAGAGAAATATTTTGCTGCATCCGACAAAACATAATTCTTTTTCTAAACCAATTGGTTTGGAAGATATTCCACTTGCCGACACCGGAGATTATACCGTTCACAATTTTTCTCAGCAGCGATTTCTAACCTCTTACGAATGTCTGCAAACATTTCTTTGAGAGAGTCGTTACGACTAGCATCGGCCGTTTGGGTTCCATCCTCCAAACCTAGCAAGTCACTATTCACATAGTCGTTTCCACTGAGGGTCATAGAACGGCCAAAATTCATGAAGTACGGAGTCAACTTGGTAACCTCGTGCCTCGATGTTCGAATGGCACAAGCAAGTTGGTCCAGCTTTTCGTCCCAGCAACGATGATCATCGGACACATACATCGACAATAAAGTTTTCAAGGTGCGATTTATACGTTCGGTAGGATTAGCCCTAGGATGGTAGTTTGCACTGAACTTGATCCGACAGTGATATTCTTCTGCAAATTTCACGAATTGCCTGCTTCGGTACTGGGGACCGTTATCGCATATCAAGACCCTAGGAACACCAAACAACAAGAAGACATCCTTCTCTATCAGGCGGATAATGGATTCGCTTGTCGACTTCCTGAGAGGAAAGACAAGAGGAAATTTAGTCAGATAATCCGTAACTACCAAGATGAAACTATTTTCACGCTTGGATCTTGGCAATGGACCTACCAGGTCAGTTGAAACCACCTCCCAAGGCATGTCTGGTTCAGGATGTGACACCATTTTATCCGCTGGTCGATCATGAGAAAATTTATGAGCTGCACACACCACACAACGACTCACGAATTTAGCTACATCGCTTCTCATTTTCGGCCAGTAGAACCGTTCGGCCACCCGAGAGAAAGTTTTATACACCCCCATGTGACCCGAGGTGGCGGGTTCATGAGCATCAACAATTACCTGATATCGGTTTCCCTTGGGTAACACCAGCCTCCAAGAATCAACTTCTGGCGATAACCTAGGATATTCAGAGCCTACATGTTTCCATAATTGCCCACTAGACTCTCTCCACCCACGAAACTTCAGAGGATCCTGCCGAACTCTATTCAACATACTCTCATACCACTTGTCGTGGGACGCTTCTGATAGTTCATGAGGCGTTTCTGCTGCTACGCCAACAGAGTCCAAGACTGGAACCGACCTTGAGAGAGCGTTTGGCACCACATGTTCTTTTCCCTTTCGGTGGACAACCTTGAAACTATACTGTTGTAGTTGCACCGACCACCGAGCTAAGCGACCATTTAAATCTTTCAAGTTTTGCAACCACAACAAGCTATAGTGGTCTGTCAGAACAGTAAAAGACACTCCTTCGAGATTAGGCCTCAGCTTCTGCACCGCCCACAAAACGGCCAAGCACTCTCGCTCTGTGGTGGAGTAGTTGCGCTCCTGCCTAGTGAGGGATCTACTCAAATATGCAATCACGCGATCACCGTCGTCATGTGGTTGGGTTAAGACAGCCCCAATGCCATACCCAGAAGCGTCAGTTTGAACTACAAATGGCCTAGAGTAGTCGGGACAACTCAGAATCGGGGCAGCGACCAAACACTCCTTGATGCGCTGAAAAGCCCTGTCACACTCTTGGGACCATTGAAACTTCGAACTCTTGCGAAGAAGACCGGTAATTGGTGCTATTATTGTGGAAAAGTCAGACACAAATCGCCGATACCAAGAAAATGTCCCTACGATTCTGCGTACCTCGGTGACATTACCAGGTGCAGGAAGCTCCAACATAGCCTTAACTTTCATAGGATCTACATGCAGCCCATTTCTATCGACAACATATCCTAGGTAATGCATCTCAGGACG
Organism: Phaedon cochleariae; assembly: GCA_918026855.4. Classification (NCBI taxonomy): domain Eukaryota; kingdom Metazoa; phylum Arthropoda; class Insecta; order Coleoptera; family Chrysomelidae; genus Phaedon; species Phaedon cochleariae. The sequence goes on along the minus strand of OU896714.1, from coordinate 23,787,316 downwards.
ACAGAATTGACACTTTTCTACACTTATAGTAATTTTGGCCTCCCTGAGCCTACGGAACACTTCCTCTAAAATGCTGATATGTTGCTCGAATGTTTGACTGACGATAACCACGTCATCCAAATACACAAAGACATGGGGTTCAAGATCATGGCCCAAGACCGAATCTATGAGGCGCTGCCATGTCGCGGGAGCGTTATGGAGGCCAAAAGGCATTTTCCGGAATTGGAAAAGTCCCCGATTAGAGACGGTGAAAGCTGTGAATTTTTTTGACTCTTCATACATGGGCACCTGCCAATAGGCCGACTTGACATCAAGGCTGGATAGGTATTGAGCCTCCCTGAGTTTGTCCAGAGTGTCAGCAACCAGCGGAAATGGATAGCTGTCACGTACGGTCACCGAGTTCAGCTTCCTGAAATCCACGCAAAACCTAAAAGAATCATCCTTCTTTTTCACAAGTAAGATCGAGGAAGACCAAGGACTATTCGAGGGTTCAACTATCCCCAACCTAAGCATCTCCTCCAACTCCCTATCGATCTGCTGCTGCACTACAGGATTCACACGATAATACCTTTGTTTAATTGGCGGGCTATCAGTGACAATAACGTGCTCAGTGGACTCAGCTGTGTCTGCCCACTCACATGCTCAACCGAATTGACCATCACCGGTCCATTTGAAAAGTGCCACTCATTGTGCCGGAGGTCCGGAACTATCCCCATCATTTTCCAAGAATCCGCACCAAGAATTAAAAGATGGCCTAATTCAGGAACGATAATCGCCTTGATCAGCCGAAATTGGCCTCTCAAAGTAATGGGCAAATCGACTTCACCCACACTCTGACAACGAGTACCGTTTGCCACCGTGCAAATTGTAGTTTCCGTCCTATTGACTGCCAATCCTGGTTCCTGAATAACGTCTAATCCCCTACTTCCAAGTATCGTCCTTGACGCACCTACGTCCAATAACCCTAGTAAAGTTTTCCCCAAAATCTCCACTCTCAAAAATGGTCGCTCATCATTGATCGCATGCTCCAAGACATAGTCCAGCAGCATCTGCATTTTGCCGACCGAGTGCTCACCGCCGACACACCCACCTCGGTCTTTTAGATGCGTCGATTGGCGTTTCCCTGGCGCGAACAATCCGGGCAGGTCCTTACTGTCACACCTTGTCTCTCACACCTATAGCAAAATTTCTCAACCTGCGCAGTTCACCCTATAGCCCTATGACCCGGTTTGTTGCATCGGTAACAAACGATTTCACGAGAAGTTTCACTAGAGGGTCCAGCGCGATCTGTAGGGGACGACTGGCAGCTATTCACCACTTGATCCTCCTCCTGACTGAAACCGACATAGGCTAGGTCTGGCTCTAGGGCTCCACTTCTCCTGAAAGGGGCGGAAAAGTTTTCCACAGCTTCTTTTCTAGCTTCCAATCGTCTGCACAGCTCCCGAAGATGAGAACTGGAAAGTACCTCTACTAAAGCCAACTGGTTCTGATGAAAGGTTGCGATATTTCGCAATAGCAACTTCAATTTGGTTTCCTCAGACACCTGACATGTTAATCGATTGAAATACCCTTACATAACGGCTAAATGAATCCCAATGGACTCGTCAGGGCCTTGAGTTCTCCTCTTGATTTCTTCAAATAGCTTCTCATTGAAGTTAGCAGACAGGTACTCTTCCCTAAGTAAGGCCACGAACTCATCCCAACTACCTACCTCGTGTCTGTACGCCACATAGAACTGGTACGCCCTTCCACCAAACAAGTCAATCCCTGAATCAAGCAACGTATCTTTTGATACATGTCGAGCTACCCTCAACTCCTCAACCCGCTCAAGAAATGCACCTAATGACATGCCTTTCTTGTCACCTGAGAATTTGATGTCCCATTTATTTGGAAAAATTGGCTTAACGCCAGGAGCCGGGACTGCTACTGTCGATGGTTGGACCCCAGGACTCGAGGACCTTCTGCCTGGCGCTATGTTGGCTCCGAAGTTAGTTTTCTCTAAGAGGCTGAGAGTAGGGGGGACGTTTTGAAGTCGGTGGAACTCTTCAGCTTTTAGGTGAAGGATATCCATAAGGGACAAAGCTTTTGCCAAGAAGTCTGGCCGTTTATCAGATTCCTCTTCTATATTATCGATACGATTTAAAACATGTGCCAACTTGGACTGAAATTTAAGGTAGCTATTGCTAGTGCGACTATCACTGAAACTAACAATAAGTGGTTCTAATTCCGCCAATTTATCTCCAACTGCTTTTACATCTTCCTCCAGCGTGTAAGGATAGGTTGGCATTCTTATACTGTCCCCACTCTTTTCGAGTCTCACCGCCGCGGTCAAAGACTGTCGCATTTGCTCAACCGTCCCGGCTGCTATTCCTCTAATCCTCAACTCGTAAATTAGCTCATCCTGATTCAAACGATTCACTTGCATTATAGGGGCCATAGTGAAAACGTCTGAGGGGATTTCAAATTCAGGAAGCAAAATACTAATTCCGCAAAACCCGCACAAAAATAATTTATTCTGCTCTATAATTTGCTCTATCCGTATCTCCGCTCTATCCTGATCTCGAATGTGCTACCCACTATATTCCGCTCTCTAATGATCTATTCGCTCTATTCCGCTCTATCCGCTCTATTCTGCTCTAAAACTTGCTCTATTCGTACTTTCGCTCTATCCTGATCCCAAATATGCTACCAACTATATTCCGCTCTATAATGCTCTATTCGCTCTATTCCGCTCTATTCTGCTCTAAAATTTGCTCTATTCGTACTTTCGCTCTATCCTGATCCCAAATAGGCTACCAACTATATTCCGCTCTATAATGCTCTATTCCGCTCTATCCTGCTCTGAAATTTGCTCTATAATGCCCCACGTTGGGCGCCAAAATGTGACCTCTAATTCGATGCAGATCACTCGTCCACGACTGTGAAATAACAGGTGGGCATTTGCGGCTACACTTCAGTGGAGATGGGGAGGCTCGTTCCAAGAATATTAACGAAATGGATAAGGTTGATTGAATTGGACGACAAGTAAATTTTATCCCCTCCACAAATGCCTAAATGGGTTTCCATCCCAAAATTCACTAAACTTGAATAAAAACCACTTCAAAACACATGTATTATGATTTTATCATTGATGAGTGTGAATTGACATAAAATAATAAACAGTATATCTGAAATAAAATATTTGATTATTCCCACACCAGGAAGCAGAGTGAGGAAGACACTCCCAGACTGAATTAAGCAAGAGCAGCAAAAGAACATAAAAAAAATAGCGGATCCACCAAGCAAGAAAATAGAGTCAATAGGTGTATGATATGAATTATAGCTTTTTTTTATTAGCACCAAGTCGCAACGACGCGTGAGCTCAGGCGTAGGCGTATCATGAGATAATATCTGGAGACTATGAAAGCTTGCTTAGTTACCGCCGCACAAGCATCTATTAACTTGAATAAATCGACCTTAAATTAGCACGTCATTAGCAACTAGTGAATAACTAAAGCCAACTAATAGAGTTGTTCATGTCCTCGGGAGCATCTCAATGAAGTAAATATGCCCTAGAATGCAAAATTTACCTAGCAGGTATTAGACCCTATTCAGTGATGACTGTTGGTTCATATAAAAAAAAATACCCGTTGGTCCCAACAGTCATCAATAATAACATAGTGGTTAGCACTCACCAAGAGGAAATGTAGCAATTAGCATAAAAAAAACATTGATCTAGCAATAGTAGTAAGGCAGGTAACCATCCACAAAAACATAGAGCTGTAGCAACTAAGCAATCAGCAATAATACAAAAAAAAAGCAATGCCCTAGCAATAGTGATCAGGCAAATAGGTAGTACTCAATAATCAAAAAATAAGCATAGAACCGTAGCAAATAGCAAATATCAGTGATACAAAAAAAATAAGCATTGCCCTAGCAATAGTGATCAGGCAAATAGGTAGTACCCAATAAAAAAAATAAGCTTAGAACCGTAGCAAATGAGCAATTAGCAATAAACAAAAAAATAATAAATAATTTCAAACTTGCGAATACAGGGACACTCTGTATTTTTTTCCCTCCTGCAGAAACCGTGTCCAATTTGTTCCTCCAAGTGGTTATATATGGAGCAGCAATAACGTCGGAAACTGGAAATGGTCCACCCGGTATAATAGGTATGCCTCCTGGGTGCCGAACAGGTAACTGCCTGGGAACCAGAGAATCCAGTCCGCAAATAAATAACCCTAGGGGATAACAGAATTATTAAACCTGCCACCACTGAACAAAACAAACCAACGAATTCCTAATAACTCCCAACTGAACAGTGTTGAATACCCACAAGAAATATAGGGAATACCCCAGTCAACTAATATACTTAGGCAGAGATGAATAATTAACAAAAGCTAGATGGAACTTCTTCAACAAAAAAGTAACAAGTCTAAAACTCTTGTCTACCTCAGCCAAGAGTTATAATAATAAACAGATTGTGATTGACAGCTGTTGAATAGAATGACAATGACAGATGGAGTATCTGTGTCTGATAACCTAACTTTCTAATAATTTCGCGCCAAAAGGAAGCACCTAGACTAGTTTTTTTTTATTCTTACCCTGGCCAAGAGGTTATTCTCCAAATATCCTTAGGTCTATATATTTGATTGAGTGGTATGGATATAGTGGCTAAGGGCCTTGTTCTATCTGTTGATAAGAACAAAAAAAAAGAAATGAGTTTAAAAAAAACCACATCAATTATATTCAACTATATATAATATATATAATATATATATTCCCTTTACATACATACTTTAAAACAGTCAACGACTATTTGAATTATAAAGTAGTTATTAATTTAGTGAACATACCTTGTGGAGCAAATTGCAATCATGATGGCATAAAAAAACAGTGTCGATGTGGTGTCAGAGAAAAATCCTCCAAAGGAGCTCAATATTGGGAATTACCAAAAATATCACCAAATGCCTCAAGCAGTAATTCCCAATTTCAAATTGATGGACTCCAGAGCAAAACCCAATCAAGGATGGTTCAGAAAACCTAAAATAAATCTGGAAGTCCGTCACTGCCCACCACTTTCACTGTTCGACTACCTGTTGCTGACTAGTGCCAATTCGTAGCGAAGTGCTCCGAACATGACCGAATACCGACGTCAGTTGTTCAAGCTATACCGATCAGCCCATACGGACATACCCGAACGACAATGAATCTATAGCAAACCATAGTTCATTTGACACCATGGATGATCATGTAAATTATGTCCTAATGGCCCTAATGAAATACTAAAGAGGAATGTATTTCTGTATGGTAGGAAATTCCATTCCACAATCACCCTGTACTGCCAACTTAGTCACACTCATCGGTTCTAACAAGGACGGCTATACCTCATAACGTCGTCAGAACTACTCCAGTGCACGATAGGTACGTACCATAGAACCACAAAATCCACAATAGCATGGGTTGCGTGCAAGAACTGTCAGATGACCTATAAGGATTTCAGCGATCAGCTGTCAAATGTTCTGTGACAATGTCAACCGACTCCAACCGACTCCCACCGAAGCCAACCTGTAGTGAAGTTGGTCTTCAATCATGGCTGCCAAAACAAAACATATCAAAGATAGGTTATCTGTCGTTGATGAAATAATAACAAACAATGAAAGTTATGAATGTTTTGAATAAAATTACACCTTATAGTAACCAGACGAATGATTGTGGACAAGGAATTCCGGTAAGTTGAAATAATCTAAGTGATGTACACATGATCATGAACATTCGAAAATGCCAATGGCCAATACCAAATAAACGAGAAGGCCCTCCTTTCAGCGCGACTACGTATACCTACCTTCACATGAAATAAATACGAATAAACGAATACGAGAAATACTTGGCTTGAAGAGACGAAGGAAGATCCACGGCGGTGAGCACTCGGGCAGGTGAACTGTCGCAGACATAACAAGCAAACAATGTTGGACACTGAATAACTGGTGAGTTCGCTAGGTGGTGTAACGCTGTAAAACAAAGCTATAAGAGTGCTTTCATTACTTTAGGTGAGTCTGCAAAGTGAATCATGAAGATGTCTTGGAACGAGAAATATCACTTTCTCCTGAATTCCGAGTGAAGATATACTGAATATTGCCTCCGCTTATAGTGATGAATTCTACGGTCGAAATGGGCCGTTACATTATGTCGACTAATACGGTCACTGCGATCGTACATGTTTCATCTGTATGCATGTCAGATGCTAGACTGCAGAGTTACAGTATAAACATAGTCAAAGTCGAAGTTTCTTGTTCTGCGAGCTGTGTGCGTTATACCCGCTTGGGAGTCGTCTTATACAATGTGAACTTGTCTGCTTCAATAGTGTCCATGTGGGATGATAAAATAGAGAGATATAGTGTGCACAACGATGGAGTCGATATATCCTCATCTGCCTGTTGTACCCGCTACATACCTTCCAAAGTCGTCTTATATGGTCACTGCAGTCGTATCTGCTTGAACTGTATGCATGTCAGATGTTATACTGCAGAGTTACTGTGTAAACAAAGTCGAACTAGAAGTTTCTTGTTCTGCAAGCTATGTGCGATATACCTGCTTGAATGTCGTCTCATATGGGCATCGAGAACTCGACCGCTTCAATAGTATCCATGTGAGTTGATAGGATAGAGATATAGAGTGTGCACACTGATGAAGTCGATGTTCCTTCATCTGCCTATTGTACTTGCAATATACACTTCTAAGTCGTCTTATATGGTCACTACGATCATATATGCTTCAACTGTATGCATGTCAGATGCTAGACTGCAGAGTGACAATGTAAACAAAGTCGACGTCAAAGTTTCTTGTTCTGCAAGCTGTGTGCGTTAAACCTGCCTGGGAGTCGTCTCGTATGGTAATTTCGAACTTGTCTGCTTCAATAGTTTCCATGTGAGATGATATGATAGAGAAATATAGTGTGCACAACGATGAAGTCGATGTATCTTCATTTGCCTATTGTACTCGTTATATACCCTTCAAAGTAATTTTATACGGTCACTGCAATCGTCTCTACTCCAACTGTATGCATGTCAGATGCTAGACTGCAGAGTCACAGTGTGAACAAAGTCGAAGTCGAAGTGTCAATGCGAACTTGTCTGCTCTGATAGTGTCCATGTGAGATGATAGGATAGATATATATAGTGTGTACGACGATGAAGCAGTTGTATCCCCATTTGCCTATTGTACTCATTATATACACTTCAGAGTCGTTTTATACAGTCACTGCCATCGTATATGCTTCAACTGTATGCATGTCAGATGCTAGACTGCAGATTTACTGTGTAAACATAGTCGAATTCGAAGTTTCTTGACCTGCAAGCTGTGTGCTTTATATCAGCTTAGGAGTCGTCTGATATGGTCATGTGAACTTGTCTGCTTCAATATTGTCTATGTGAGATGAAAGGATAGGAAGATAATAGTGTGCACAACTATGAAGTCGATATATCCCCATTTGCCTGTTGTACTCGCTATATACCCTTCAAAGTCGTCTAATATGGTCACTGTTGTCGTATCTTCTCAACTGTATGCATGTCAGATGTTATACTGCAGAGTCACAGTGTAAACATAGTAAAAGTCGAGATTTCTTGTTCTGCAAGATGTGTGCGTTATACATGCTTGAGAGTCGTCTTATATATTTATTGCGAACTTGTCTGCTCCAACAGTGTCCATGTGAGATGATTGGATAGATAGATAGATATAGTGTGAAAGACGAAGTGACGATGAAGTCGATGTATCTCCATTTGCCTATTGTACCTATTATAAACCCTTCGAAGTCGTCTTATACGGTCACTGCAATCGTTGCTGCATCAACTGTATGCATGTCAGATGCTAGACTGCAGAGTTCCAGTATGAACATAGTCGAAGTAGAAGTTTCTTGTTCTGCAAGTTGTGTGCGTTATACTCGCATTGGAGACGTCTCATATGAGCATTTTGAACTAGTCTGCTTCAATAGTAATAATGTTAGATGATATAATTGAGAGATATGGTGTGCACAACGATGACGTCGATGTATCTTCATTTGCCTATTATACCCGTTATTAACCCTTCAAAATCGTCTTATGCGATCACTGCGATCGTTGCTGCATCAACTGTATGCATGTCAGAGTTACATTGTGAACAAAGTGGGAGTCGAAGTTTCATGTTGTGCAAGTTGTGTGCGTTATACCCGCTTGGAAGTCGTCCCATAAGGGCATCGCGAACTCGTCCTCTTCAATAGTATCCATGTGAAATGATATGATAGAGAGATAGAATGTGCACACCGATGAAGTTGATGTATCTTTATCTGCCTATTGTACTTGCCTTATACCCTCCAAAGTCGCCTTATGTCACTACGATCATATCTGCTTCAACTGTATGCATGCCAGATGCTAGTCTGCAGAGTTACAGTGTAAACACAGTCAAAGTCGAAGTTTCTTGTTCTGCAAGCTGTGTGCGTTATGCCTGCTTGGAAGTCGTCTCATATGGACATTGCGGACTTGTTTGCTCCTATAGTGTCCATGTGAGATGACAGGATAGAGAGATATAGTGTGCACAAAGGAGAAGTCGATGTAACTTCAGTTGCCTATCGTACCCGTTATAAACCTTTCGAAGTCGTCTATACAGTCGCTGCAATCGTATCTGCTTCAACTGTATGCATGTCAGATTCTAGTCTGCAAAGTTACAGTGTAAAAATAGTCAAAGTCGAAGTTTCTTGTTCTGCGAGTTGTGTGCGTTATACCCGCTTAGAAAATGTCTCATATGGGCATTGCGAACCCTGCTGCTACAATAGTATCCATGTGAGATGATAGAATAGAGAGATACATTGTTCGCATCGATGAAGTCGAAGTATCTTTATTTGCCGGTTGCACTCGTTATATACCACACAGAGTCAACTTATATGGTCAGTGAGATGGTATCTGCCCCAACTGTGAGTTTTATTTTCTGCCTGTTGTGTGAGTTATACTTGCTTCGATGTCGTTTTATATGGTCTTTGCGATCTATTCTGTTCCGAAAGTATCAATGTGATATGATCGAATAGAGAGATACAGTGTGCGCACATGAAGTCGATGAATCTTCATTCGCCTGTTGCACTCGTTATATATCACACAGAGTCAACTTATATGGTCAGTAAGATGGTATCTGTCCCAACTGTATGCATGTCAGAAGCTAGAAAGCAGTGTATCAGTGTGAACATAGTCAGAGTTTTTTGTTATGCCTGTTGTGTGAGTTTTTCTTGCTTTGATGTCGTCTTATATGATGTTTGCGATCTATTCTGCTCCGATAGTATCCATGTGCGATGATGGAATGAAGAGATACAGTGTGCACACCGATGAAGTCGATGTATCCTCATCTGCCTGTTGTGGGTCCTTATACATCATCAGAACGTATCGACACAGACTGTCGATTAGTAGGAATTTATTTGACTAGAATAGTAAGGAATCAGAATAGCAAATCATCAGAACCATATCCCAGCGACTGCAATATGTAAAACCCGTAATTTGTCGAACCGTACTTTGACAGACTGTATTATGTCAGAATTCATAAATCACAATAGTTTATCGAAAGACTGCCATATATTCAGAAGTGTACTTTGCCAAACCAGTTAATAAAATACTCTTCAAGTCGTCAGAATCATGAAAATATATAATCGTAAAGTCATAGAACCGTAAAAGCACATACTGTAATTCAGCGACCCGTACTCTGTAGACCAACATTTCATCAGAATGAACATTCCCGACCAGCAAACTGGCAGAATTGTGATGTACAGAATCTGAAAATGGCAGAATGCGAAAAGTTCATACCCGTAAAAAGACAGACTGTCGATATTTGATACCCGTGAAATGAAAGATCCGTGCAATGACAGACTCGTAAAAGCACAGACTGTCAATACTCCAGATCCGTGAAACGCAAGAACCGTTCATCGACAGACTCATAATCCATCGGACTACCGGAATTTCAGATCCATAATTCATCAAAACCGTAAAACCATTGACCCGTAAAACAGCAGAATCGTAAAATGACAGACTCGTACAATGGCAGAATCGTGCAGCTACCAAACCCGTGAATTTTCAGAATTTTTTGGATTGAGACCCGTGAAATAGCAGAACCGTAAAATGGCAGAACCGTACATTGACAGACTCGTAAAACTTCAGAACCGTACATCGACAGACCGTCAATATACCAGAATGTGTGAGACGCGTGGAGACTCGGAACAAACGTTAGCGCGTTGTTGCCAAGTTGAATCGATAGAAACTCCTTGCTATACCTACTCAAATATGATTCAAACTGTTTTATGAAGAATTCTAGAGGGCTGAGAAAGGTTCGTACGTTGTAGTATTTGTGTTTGAAAATCTGTTTGATTCGAATCAGGAAGTATATTGACATGCTGATTTGATTGTATCTAGATAAAGAAGTATATATCATTCTTTTCGTTGAAAAATCATATAACAAAACATATCAGACATGTGAATATAACGATGTTGTCTATGTATAATAGGTAAATCTATTCTCGGAGATTCTATAAGGCAGAAATGGAATCATTGTATGTCCTTTTCTGAACATATAAATATTGGAGCAAAACATCAAACTTCCAAACTTTTCTATAGTCCAATGGTCTGAGATTCAGATCAGAGTGTATACCTTTCAATTTGATTCTTCAATTGAATAGATAGATAATATAAATAAAGAACTTGTAGGATTTGTATATCGCTATTTCGTTTCGGGAAACCTACTCCCCAAGAGTTTTCAAATCTAGTGATTCCTTATTGTCAATTGTGCTAAAATAACTCACATGACTTCAGTTATAGATTATATACAGGGTGTCCCGAAATTGCTGGGACACAGAGCTACCACTTGAAGTAGAGGTCAAAATGAGTTGATTGGACCCAATTCGTTTATATACCAAAATGTTCCGTTCGTCAATAGGGTACTTTGTATGTGATCAATGAGGTACTCTGTATGTGATCAATTGCATTTGCGTTTCGCATATCACAATGACTTCATTCATCTTCCATGAAATGTCAAATCTCAAGCAATGACGGCTCGAAATACCGCCTGTAGGTTGATCGAGGAGGTGTTACATTCATTTTACTTGATTATCTGGGATTTCCTCTCCTCGCTTCTACAAAATGAAAATATGAGCATAATTTCAATATACAGTGTGGTCATTTAAGTGTGCAACATATGGGAATCTTCTTAATGAATTGCAGAACCAAGATGCAGATAGTGTCAAGAGTTGGTGCATGTTCGATCATCATTTCAGGTGCACTCAGAATAGTTGCAAGTCAAACAGCATACAGGGTAGGTAAAAAGATATAAAAAGTGCTCAGGAGTAAAGTACCTGTATTTCAAAAAATTCAGCAGAATGTTATTGAGAAAAGTTGTTCACAATTAAAATTCATGCCTAAATACCAAAACATGGCTTCCTAAGACATTCTTCAGTTCTTCAATTCTTTTCGTTAATAAATTCCCAATTTTTTTTCAAATTCAAGCATATTTTTGCATTCCACTTGTATTTCAATTTTTTCAGGAAATCACAAACTTCATGTTTGTTGCAACGATATTCAGCTCAACTTTGATATTTTGCGAACCATATTTTCAACAAGGTAAAACATCATTAATGATAATATGCATATTCAAAAACTTTCATTCAATGTGAACATTTTGTATTTGAAATGTTCATGAAAAAGCTGTACAAATTGATCGACTACCATGATATCTTTTGAAAAATCACGGACACCCAAGGAACAAAACAAATGAGGGTTGGCAGTAAATATTGAGGCAGTTTGGTGACATTAACTCCTTATCTAATGATGTTTTACCTTGTTGAAAATATGGTTTGCGAAATCCCAAAATTAAGCTGTAAATCGTTGCAACAAACATCAAGTTTGTGATTCCCTAAAAAGATAAAATCCAAGTTGATTGCACAAAAATGCATTAATTTGAACAAAAGTATGCTCAACTGATCTTTTTATGATCAAATTATGAAAGTATTTAGGGTGGATATAACAAAAATACAAATTGGGAAGTTATCAATAGAACAAATTGAAAAAATTGAATATGTCTTAGGAGCTCATGTTTTGGTATTCAGGAAAAACTTTCAATTGTGAACAATTTTTTTCCATAACAGTTTGCTGAATTTCCTGAAATAAGGGTACTTCACTCCTGAGCATTTCTTATATTTTTTGACCTACCCTGTATGCTGTTTGACTTGCAACGATTCTAAGTGCACCTTGAATGATTACCGAACATGCGCCAACCTTTGACACTATCTGTATTTTGGTCGTGCAATTCATCAAAAAAATTTCCAAATGTTGCACACTGTACAAGTATGATATGACAAATCAGAGGATTTGCCCCAAAATGTTACTGAAATTCAAATAGCACTCTGTATAAATAATTTTACGTCAATCGATAGAGCGAAAGAATACCTTTCAAATGACATTTGTTTTCAAAATGGCGGATCATGCAGGAACCTTTTTGTCTGCAATCATCATGGACACATTGTGACGTCATCCGTCGAATTTTTGGCAAGCATCCTCAAAAAATAGAAAAAAATTACGAAGCACTTGGATTAGTTATTGATGGAACATTTTTTTTAACGCTTGAAGCGCACGAAAGGAAATCCCTATAATAATTTCTTTTTATTAAGTCATCATTTTAAACAATTTTCTTAGTCTCAAATTCTCTCAAGAATGTGAAATAGGAATGGTACTTTATTCAAGGCAAGTTCAGTATAAAGAGGTCATCATGTTGTTTTTATAGGAATATCGAGGAATGCTAAATGAAAAAGTTGTTTGAAACCACCCAAACTTTAATTTTGTGTAGTTGTTTTATATACAGTGTCATTCGTTTTTTCGGGTAGACTATTAGCTTTGTTTTTTTTGTCAATGGAACACCCTGAATTCAGCTTTCCATGAAGATTTCGAGAATTCAATAGTTGAAAGGATGTTCCATTCGAGAAATTGTCTATTATAAATGTGGAAATTGAGAATGAAAATCAACCTGTTTCAGGATATCCTTTGGAAATTGAGTTTGGCTCGAAATTCTTTTTTAATTAATCTGACATGTAATGTGAAACTCTTCAAAACTACGGAAATTTTGAAACCTCTTACTTTTCGTATAACCTGTGGTGTAAAGTGAAATATAACATAACTGGTTTAACTAGTGATGAAATATTATTCACTACAGCACCAATTACGTTATTGAATATGTGGTTGGACGAAGAGAATAATGTATTTCAAGCTGCTTTCTCAATATCAGTTGGAGAAACTGAACTTGAATCAGCCATTTCCCACTGATGGAAGTATCGAACGAGTCTTTTTCGTGAATTTGGTCACTAATTTGCGACCATATTATTGTATGACGGATACTTCGAAGTGACGGGCGGATTCGACTTGCCTATACTCAATTTTTGTACATAATCGGTAAAATTCATGTAGAAATGATGGTCATTATATCATCTGTTCGAGCGAAAACTTCTAGCAAAATTAGAAGAAAATCACACGTAATACGTTCGTTCGTCCCGCATAATCCCGTCGTCAAACAAAATGACGCGTTTCCTAACTGGTTACGTATAAAGCACTGTACATTTCACACTTTGTCGACCATCTCCATATCAACGAAGTTAATCAGTGATGGAAAATGCGATGATGACAAATTGAAATTTTATCTCATAGAGAATGTCACTCAGAAACTAGTGGCGCACTCATTTTGTTTTTTTCGGGGTATATGATTTTGGAGATAAGTACGCATCAAACTTATATTTTTTCAATGGAACACCCTGTATTCCATCAGCTCATCGAATTCCATGTCTTTTTTCCTTTCAAATTATTTATAATGTTAAGAATATAAAATTTTCAAAGATGCTCCAACATCAATGAAGCATGAACTTTCATAGTGATATAGATTTTTTATATAAAAAAGTTCCACTTGAACATTTGATTTTACCATGAAGAGAAAAAAACAATTCCAACACTAACACAAAACAAATCGTAGGTACCTAATAGCAACGAATAAATAGTAATAAGAAGTATACATAATGTTGAATAAGCAGCTGTTTCAATATTTACTAAAACAATTGAATTTCGAATCATTCAGTAACTCATTCATTGAATTATTCGAATTGATGTCCCTTTTTCCTATCACACAATTGACACAATTCCTCAATAGGTACGACTACACTAGTATGCAGAAATCATGTCGCAGTTGGACGGTGTAACCGCTCTTATTGTAGCGGTGATTTAGAACGCTTACATCGTCCAACTGCGACATGTTTTTTGAATACGAGTGTACGTCTTAATACACTAGGAAGCACAACAATCTTGAAGAAATTCGTGCAAAATGGTGCAACAACAGAGGCAGTTTTTTAGGAATTTTAGGAAGATATCCTTCGATGATTTTCAATGCGTCTTCAGGTTAGGTGTGTCAATTGTGTCAATTGTGGCAATTGTGTGAAGAACTGGGCAACAATCAAGTTACTGTATAATTTCGAAATTCAACTGTTATAGTGAATATTTAATCAGGTGCTTCTGTCACATCATGAACTTATTCTTATTACTATTTATTTGTTGCTATTAGGTATACCTAGGTACGTTTTGTGTTCTGTTAGGTAATTAGTGTCAGTATATTGTTTCTGTCCTCATCATAAAAATATCAGAAGTAATATTCCTCCAATTCGACTTTTTTATGAAAAGAATCAATAGTCCACTATTGAAATATAATGTCTGAGTGATTCTTGAGCATCTTTGAATTTATCTATACAATATATATATATCATTTTGAAGGAGAAAAGAAGAATTTAATGAGCTCATAAATTGAAAAAATCATAAGTTTGAGTTGAATCTCCAAAACCATACTGGGAAAAAAGAATTGGGTACGACATTGGAATCTGAATGATATTCTTCATGACAAAAGATTTGAAAAACTTCGTGAATTAAGAGGGTGTCCAAAATGTGTGAATCATCAAAAACGCCCGTTACTTATGACGAAAATAAGTTAGGCAAAATCTGAGTTTCACAAAAAAGTGGCACAGAACCGCAAAAACCGCAAGGTTTCATGTTCCTAAACAACAGAGATACCTCAGATGTCCCAACCAAAATGGAATACACTATACAGGGTGTTGCACTTTTTTTTTATTGTTAATAAATGGGATCACGTTTCCTCTGTACATGAGACAATGGATGTCAGATAGTTTGATCAATAATTTTGAAATGTTATGTCATTGATTTGTAATAGAGTTCAATATCGCAATTCAGTCGTTAAGTACTTAATATAGTGGTCCTTCGAAGTCAAAAGAATACGCTGTGGAGCAATGGATCAGTCCAGAATAAACGTCGATGAAAATGTTGTCCGTCGTAGCAATAGATGCACTAGGGGTATTCCACCAAGAAGATTTACAGAACTAGACAGTATGAAAAAGTCGCTTCTGTGAATAATGTATGTTTGGAAAGAAATCCTGAAAATCGAATGCAGACGGGGTCTAATGCAACCAAGAAAGACGTTGTTCAGTCAATTGCTAACACATCGTCAAAGGAAAATTCCGTAGCTTCCAAGCAATCGAGTGTGTCTAAAATGGAACTGGAGCTGGAATTCATTGGACAGAAGAAGCTACTCGATGAAGGAGAAGCGAAGGAACGAATCAATGCGATAGAGAAAAGGCGACAGAACATGCTGAAAGAAATGGAAATTCAGCAGAAGTTGCTAGATAAATGCGAAACTGTGAATAAAGTTCATACAGAAAGCAGTATCGCAGAAAGTTTGTATAAAGATCCAGATGCAGTGAATAACTGGGTTGACGATTCAAAAAAAAAATGAATTCCCCCATGATCGAGAAGAATCCATTCAAAACTATCAAGCTATTCCAAACAGCCAATATTCTCAAATAGCTTCTGGTGGTGGAGAAAGACTCGATTTGCTGCATAACATCGTTGAAACCAATGAATTGTTGGCACGACACAAAGTGAGAGATCTTCCCTTTTTCTCTGGAGAGCTGACAAAATGGCCGATTCTCATTTGTCAGTTTAGAAGATCTACAGATCAACATTGTTTCACGGATGAAGAAAACTTGATTCGCCTAGATGAAGCTCTCAGAGGTAAAGCACGAGAAGCTATTAGAGCTCTCATGATTTCGCCTGACAATGTTTCGAGGATTATAAAAATGCTTGAAATGAACTTTGGAAAGCCGGAGTGGATTGTCTTGTCGCTGATGGAAAAAGTCAGAAAATTTGGAATCGTGAACGAAGATAGGTTGGAATCCTGTTTATCATTTTCTAATGCAATGAATAGCATGGTGATCACGATGAAAAATATAAATTCAACATTGTATTTGTACTATCCTGAGTTGATGGCCAATCTCGTTGAGAAACTTGCACCAAGTCAAAAACGTAGCTGGGGAAACTCAAGTATCATCGAGAACAACAAGGTTCACCAACTTCATTAGAAGACTTTGCAAATTGGTACGACGAGGAAATCAATATCACTGCTTCTACTATCAATCCATTCCAGAAGAACAGAAGGAAAGAAACGGTGATGGTATCAAGAAATCAAACTGATGTTGAGACAAAAGGTTGTGTATTTTGTCAGAATTCCAACCATCAGATTCAAGAATGCGGAAAGTTCATAGAAAAGCCAATTACTGAAAGGAGACAGTATGTTTTGAATCTGAAATTATGTTTTCTTTGTTTGAAATTGGGACATATGGCAAATAAATGTCGTTCGAGAGTCAGATGCGGAGTCGATAAATGTAGAGGAAGGCATAGCAAACTGTTACATTTTTTGTCCAGATCAACCACTGACCCAGGCTCGACCATCAAAGATGAATCAGTAGACGATGCGGTTCCACCATCTACCAAACATGAGTATTGTGCCAACTTGACAAGTAATGTCCAAAAAGTCATGTTGCGTATTGCACCGGTTATAGTCCGGGGGCCAACGGAAGAAATCAAGACTTTTGCTTTTTTTGATGGAGGCTCAACATGCTCAATGATAGAGGAGGATCTCGCTACAGAACTCGAATTGTTTGGACCAGTCATACCATTATGTTTTCAATGGACAAATGGTATTACCCATTTTGAGGACACATCAAGAGTGATAACCGTGGACATTTCCGGTTATCATGAAAAGCCAATTTTCTATAAACTTGGAAACTTGAGGACCGTTTCGAATTTGTGCCTTCCTGAACAGCATATTGATGTTCGAAGTCTGAGTCAGAAATTCCCGTATTTAGACCAGAATGTGCTCGAAGCTGTTGAAAATGCGAAGCCGATGATATTGATTGGTCAGGATAACTGTGGTCTGATTGTTCCAAGGCACGTTATTCAACCAAGATTAAATCAACCAATATTGTCGCAGTCGAAATTGGGCTGGACTATTCATGGACCGACCACCGAGGACTATTCAGTTGTGGAAACGGCTCACGTAAATTTATGCTGTCACAACATACTTGACGAAGAACTTCATCTGATGGTGAAAGACAGTTTCAGATTGAAGGACTTCGGAATCAAAATGCCTGACAGAATCATTAAATCCGTAGAAGACAAGCAAGCGTTGGAAATAATGAATGAGACTATGAAAAAACTCGATGATCGTTACGAAGTCGGACATCTTTGGAGAAATATTGATGATATATTACCCGACAGTAAGAAAAATGCCATTGATCGCATGGATCGAAAAATGGCCAAGAATCCAGAGTTTGCTGAAAAGTGTTGCTAGAAGATAGAAGAATACCTAGAGAAGGGGTACGCAAAGAAATAAGAACCATCTGAATTAGTTGAAAATTCGAAAAATTGGTATCTTCCCCACTTTGCCATATGGAATATCAATAGGCCTAATAAACTTAGACTTGTATTCGATGTTGCTGCAAAGTCTTTCGGCTCATGTTTGAATGATTTCCTACTGCAAGGTCCTGATTTCGTTCCTTCTCTGGTATCCGTTTTATGGCGATTTCGTCAAGAAAGAGTTGCTGTCAGTGGTGACATCAGGGAGATGTTCCACCAGGTGTCTATCAGAAATGCAGATAGATGTGCACAACGATTTTTTTGGCGTGGAATGGAGAGGGATAAAGAACCATCGGTATACCAAATGAATGTAATGATTTTCGGAGCAGTTTCTTCACCATCTGTAGCTCAATTAATAAACAACAAGAACGCTGAGAACTTCGAAAATGAATATCCAAGAGTTTGTCGAGCAATAAAGAAACAACACTATGTCGACGACTACCTGGACTCATTCTCTTCAGAAGAACTTGCCATTCAACGAGTCAAAGATGTCATACATGTCCACAAACAAGCTGGTTTCAACATGGTTAAATGGATAAGTAACTCGAAAGCTGTTATCGAATCTATCCCAGTTGATATTCGTGCTGATTTTGACATGGACTTGAAAATTGACTCTGAAAATGTGGAGAGAGTTCTGGGGCTCTCCTGGTCACCAGCAAGAGATACCTTTATTTTCTCATTGAATTTCAAGAAGATACCGGAAGAGATATCTAGCGGGCGTAAGGTACCAACGAATCGTGAAGTTCTTAGAAGAATCATGTCAGTTTTTGACCCACTTGGATTCCTGGCGCCGTTGATGGTGAAGGCTAGAATTCTTATGCAGAACGTTTGGAGGAGTAAAGTCGATTGTGATAATGAGATTTCCGAAGAGCTCTCCCCAAAATGGCAGTTATGGTTGCAAAAACTGAAGAAATCATCGCCAATTACAATAAAAAGATGTTTTTTCCCCAATATCAATCATGTGATCGAAGTTGACCTTCATATGTTTTGCGACGCTAGTGATAAGGCATACTCTGCAGTAGCATTCCTGAGAATAGTGGTAGATGGAGAGGTACACGCCAGTTTTGTAACTTCAAAATATAAAGTTGCTCCATTGAATCAGCAGAGTATACCAAAATTAGAGCTGCAGGGAGCTGTATTAGCGAGTAGGCTAGCAAAGACTATTATTTCAGAGATTGAGTATAAAGTCAAAGAAGTGCATTTCTGGGCAGATTCACTTGTTGTCCTGAAACAAATCCGACCCGAGTCCAGGCGCTTTCCGATGTTTGTGGCATGTCGAGTCGGAGAGGTACAGGAGGATACTGACGTCTCTAAGTGGCACTGGATACCCTCGAACTTGAATGTGGCGGATCTAGCAACCAAAGAACTGACCATGGTAAATTTGCAGGAAGACAGCGAATGGTTTCAAGGATCCCCCTTCTTAAGGGAATCGAAGGAGTTCTCGCCACGCGAACCAGTATGTTCGGAGGGAAATGAATCAAATGTTGTGATAATAGTTGAAGATCAACCTAGCGAACTCACGATATCACCTGAAATTAGTCGATTCTCGAAATGGTCTAGGGTTATCAGAGCTACTGCATGGATTTCACACTTCAAAAATGTTTGCAAAAAATCTAAAACAAAACGACCAATCGATTCACTGCTAAATGTTGAAGAAATAAAAGAAGCGTTGAAATTATGGATGAAGAAGAGTCAGTATGATACATTCAGAGGAGAAATACGAATGCTGAAACAAGAGAAGAAATTATCGAAAAGTAGTAGACTCTTGAAATTGAATGCATTCTTGGACGAAGATGGTATTGTTCGTTTGAAAGGAAGATTTCCTGATGATGAGGCATTGCGGCTAGACTATGACTACAAGTATCCAATGATTCTAGATCCAGAACATTTATATACCAAGTTATTAGTTTTTCATCACCACCAGCAAGCTGGTCATATTGGTATTGAGACAGTTGTAAATAACTTGAGGCTCAAGTTTTGGATCTTGAGAATGAGAGCTGCTGTTGAAAAATGTTTTAATAGATGCCAAGAATGTAGAATTCGGCGATGTAAGCCAATAGTTCCTGAAATGGGAATGTTGCCGGAACAAAGATTGGAACCATTTGTTTTTCCATTCACCTATGTGGGAGTAGATTTTTTAGGGCCCATGGTTGTTTCAGTTGGAAGAAGACGCGAGAAAAGGTATGGGGTACTATTCACTTGCCTCACAATCCGAGCCGTTCACATAGAAATCGCTGCGAGTCTCGATATCAGTTCTACCATAATGGCCATACGTCGTTTCATCTCAAGACGAGGATACCCAAAGAATTCTTCTCCGATAATGGAACAAACTTTGTTGGCGCAGGACGAGAATTGAGGGAACTTGTTGAAGCAATAGAAGACTCTAGAATATCTACTGAGCTCTCTTCGAGAGGAATTTCATGGAAGTTCAATCCACCGAGTGCCCCGCACATGGGAGGAATTTGGGAACGGATGGTGAGGTCCATGAAAACTGCTCTCAAAATAGCACTCAAGACGGTTCGTCCGAAAGATGAAGTTTTATCAACATTACTCACCGAAATCGAGTATACAGTGAATTCACAGCCACTGACTCACATCTCAGTCGATCCCAATGAACCCGAAGCCTCGACACCAAACCATTTTATTTTATTGAGACCTGGATCCACACAAAATCTAGGAAAAGTTGAAAATGAACTCCTGAGCAAGAAGCAATGGAGGATTGCTGAAAGTCTTGCTAACGCGTATTGGAGACGTTGGATACAAGAATACCGCCCAACACAAATAACTAGAGAAAAAAAAGGTTTCTGAAACTAAACCCATCCATATTAGTGACATATGCATCATAATGGACGAGAAATCTCCAAGAAACGAGTGGCTGATTGGAAGCATAACCAAAGTTTACCCTGGGAAGGATGGAGTCATCAGAGTCGCAGATATCAAAACTAGTAAGGGAAGTTACGAACGACCAGTCTCCAAACTTTGTATCCTGCCAACAAGAGGTGAAGAATGAAGTCCTTCACGGGGTGGAGAATGTTGCAGTTATTTTTATTGTTATTAAATGGGATCACGTTTCCTCTGTACATGAGACAATGGATGTCAGATAGTTTGATCAATAATTCTGAAATGTCATGTCATTGATTTGTAATAGAGTTCAATATTGCAATTCAGTCGTTTAGTCTTTAATACAGGGTGATTCAAACTTCCCGCCCTTGGCTCATAACAAGGAAAGGATAACTGCAGATGGAAATCTGGCAGAGGGGATTTGAATAGCTGTATGTGAGGTATATTCATCCGTATTTGAACATATCTCAGCTTCTTTCAGAATGGCGGAAATGACGTCTGAAAAATTATTTTTTCCACAGAGTCACAATTTTTCCTCATATTCTGAAAAAACATATATTTTTTTAAACATCTTCCATCCTGAAACTTCATTTCTTTCTTCATTAAGTTGATAGCTATGATGTGATATATGATGGCATTTTCAAATAAACTTCAACTGACCCCGCCGTGCATGATAAAAATCAAGTCGACCGGAAAACAAATAGTAGGTAATTTTATATATTTTGCATTCATTATTTAGAACCGATTAAAGCTGAAACCAGCTGACTCGATTTTTGATTACGGCAGGGTCATTCAACAACTTTCAGGAAAGACATTTTCTCCTATCATCATTTGGTTGATAGCTATCGGGACTTTGAAGATAGCAGTTTCAAATAAACCTCAACTGACCCTGTTATAATGCAAATCAAGAAAACAAATCGTTTAGCAAGCAATATGGATTGGGATACATTTTGCATTCATATTTGAACCGATTGAAACGTAAACCTGGCGACTTGTTACGGCGGGGTCAGTTGAGATTTATTAAAAAATACCAAAGATTATTGAAATGGAAATACTAAATCCAGAGTCCCACTGCTTTTAACCAAATGAAGATAAAATAAACTTGTCATGATGGAAGTTGTTAAAAAATTATGTTCTTTCGGAATATGAGAATAAAATAGTGGCTTCGTGAAACAAAAATTATCTGACGCCACTTCCGCCATCTCGGGAATAGTTGAAATATATTTGAATACAAGAAAATATACTTTACACGACACATCCATTCTAATCCTCCCTGCCGTATTTGCATTTGTAGTTTTCCTCTTCCTGTTATGAGCCAAGGGCGGGAAGTTTGAATCTTTCTGTACACAATGGTTTCATGCTCACATAGGTCATCTTTCGATCAGAAAATCATTCCGGACATATAAGTATTATTCAGTGTTGCGCTACAGCGCTACAGGGGCTAGGTTATCCTTCCATAATTTTTTTTTGCCTTTTTATGCACATAAGAGCAGGGTACCTACTTTCAATCTTTCATTTGAGGAACTAGGTAGCACTTTCAATATTTGAGGGATCACAAGTAAATACTGGCGTTTTTTCTCAAACGCTATGGCGATGCTTTCGAAGCAATATGATAACCACCCATCAGTCAGAAATGTGACATTTTGAAAGTAGAGTACCGCTACGAGTACGGAAAAACGGCCTTTCATTATTTTCTTGCATATTTAATCAATGTTTCCACTCCTCAGGTGCATAATAGTTATCAATACACCAAGGTAGTGAAAAATATTAGTATTACCCAGGGACAGCAATATATTTCAATCATTACATTTTTGTGGAACTGAGATACGAACCTATTGCTACTATGAAAGCACTCCTTTTCAATTAAAAAAAAATCTAGTAGTGAATACCTATACCAGATTCAAATCCCTACGAATATCGCATCAGAACAGTGAGTTCGGTTTATTATATCAGAGGTGGGTGCGGCTATGTCTTTATTGACTAGTGGTTATAAAATGACGAAAACTACCCTGGCAGTAAAAGAACACTTCACGCCTCGGGAAGGAGTAAATAATGGTAGGTTTCATAGCTAGTGGTGGAAAAAATAGTATATATACCACAGGAATGATATTAGGATCATAAGGAATACGAACAAACTGAAAAAAGATCAGAAAGAAAAGAAATTTGTTTCATCATTCGTAGACCGACGTCATTCGATATTCTCTGGTTTTTTCAATACGTATGATCGAAGGTAGGTGTACCAGATTTGTACCTGTTTAGTTTCTAAAATCAATGAATATGTTTTTCATTCAAATTTATTGACTCATGATTTTGGTGAAAATAATCACTCATTCAAAGGGTAGGAGAAAATCCAATTCTCAATGTGAGATCATTCGACCTTGAATAAGGAAAAAAATCGCCTACGGCACTCTCCTTATTTATTATATCACTCAATACTGAATGTGATATTTTTTTTATTTTCGAAATCTAGCCGGCCTACTCCGGTCGAGCTACCAACTTTTCGTATCGGGATCAAAAGTACTACAATTTCGGTTCCATCCAATTTCTCGAAATCCTTGTTCAATTCTGTTGAAAAAACGAGTGACACCTTGTTTTGAAGAATGTTTGAAAAAGGAAGAATACCATAAAAATATTACATTTTCACATTGACGTTTCCGGAGCGAATTTGCTTCCGTATTCAACATAAAAATGGAACATGTTTTGCTTGTCTTCAGATTGTGAATGTGTGGATGCGTTTCGCCTGGAAACGTTCCACCCCGCAAACCATTCAACGAATTACGGGTTGCCTAAGAGGTCCAAATCCTCAGACCTCAGATACTGGTTGTTAGGTATACGAAGAAATGATTCGCTATATCAGTGAAACTCATTGTGTGGTCGATCATACATTTATTCCGGTCCTGAATACCATTTTTTCTGATTTCATCGATATATTTTCCTATTTGAGATATTATTTCTTGGATAAAATGTTCTTGGGGTTGAAAACCTCTTACTCTTTCTCGGTCAACGGACGTCTACTCATGTTTCTGAAAGAACGAAAATTACAAAACTGTCGGTACCTATCTATACCACAATAAAAACCGAGTGGTACATATGTGTACTATATTGAAATTATTCATATGTGATCAACTATTACATACCATATAGACAACACGTTTTCGCAAACTTTGAATGACAGAACAATCACAAATATTTTTCAAAGAAACATCAAAATCTCACGAAATATACACAGTCCCATTAATTATCGATAACATAACCTTGTTCAATTTTGCAAACATTCACGCGTCTTTTCGATGCATAACTTCTCAAATATCGGATTGGTGTATTTCCTGCTTGCTTGAAACTGATAAAGTGAAATTTTGCAGCATCTGTGGTACATATTATGTGTACCGTTCGGACTGAAAGAGGGAGTGATTTGGGGCAGAAAGTGCAAATTTTTTTTGGTCTCACGAAAGGCAATATCCCAATTTATTGAACCTTTTGAAAGTTTTTGGGAATACTTCAAAGAAGTTTCGATAGAGTTGTTCGACAAATATCGCGGTAGACTACGAATAGATGTGCTGTACTAAGCTTTTTGTCGAGTTCGTCTGTCTGCATGGTATTGCTAGTGATAGAATGATAACCGAACGTTTGAAGAAGATTTTCCGTAGAAGTTTTCATGAACAAGTGAGAGGTCGCCGTTGTTCCAATGATGTCAAGGAGAAAGCGAGTATGGCATCACCAAATAGGTGAATTAGTTTGATGTTTATATATCGACTATGTAAACTCCGTTATCATCAAAGATACAAAATTTTTCGAATCAGCAACTACTCCAACATAATTTTCTTCAATATATCAGGTGACCTTGGACCATAGGCGCCACCTGATAAAAATAGGATATAGGGCGGACAAAATTCGAAGATGGAATCGGGTAACCTACGAATGGAAACTGAGTGTGAATACTGAAAGCTAATATTAATCTGTGTGTTTCTCGAAATGTCATCTCCAACCATTCAGAACTCGAAGACTAATTTTCCATGATTTTGACCATATCCACTTGTCAAAACTGAACTCATCACTAGTTCCGAAGCAGTACCATGAACAGCCTCTGTGAATCTGAGATGGAACAATCAATAAAACAATAATTGATCTTCGCATCATTGTCGAGTTTAGACGAAAATGTAGTTTACCTAACAAATGCCGACAGTCATATTTTTCCGCACCTGTTCATTCAGATATAAAGAAATACATAGAGAATTCGCATTCGGTATCTGATGAAAATATCAATTCTTCCTCGGTATATTCAACAGAAAACAACTACTTTCCTGGCTATATGTTACCACGAACATATAATTATATCTTTTGAAAACACACGATGATAATTTGAAGATGAACTCTTCTGAAGTTGAGAATTTGCATTTTCCTTCGAATAAAAATATATATGCACATAATATCATTCTGAATATACAACAGAAAACAACTACTCCTCTGATTATTTGCCACGTCGAATATTGATTCATTTATATCTGTTCAACATCCAGAAGGAGAACATGGAAATAAAAATTATCTGAAATTGAGAATTGGCATTCTCTTTCAATGTTTTTCTTCATTTCATATTCTACTTCCACTGTTGATATTTTTTTCTGACATAAAGACTGAAGGTGTGGTTGCTTGAGCGATTTTCTATCATCAATCATAACGAAGTCATCGATGGCTGCTGACAGTCAACTTGGATCACCCTGAAGAGTATCCCTTGACACGTGGGATTCACAAGAACGTTTATTTAATAGCTTCCACAAAGAGTTTCACGAGAACGTTCATTCAATAGCTTTCATATGTATATATATATATATATATAAGTATTTTTCAATCAACCCCTATCTACAGCACCGCACTAATTATCGTTAATGAAGAATCCTCGAAACTAAATTCCGTAGCTGAACTTTGATTTCAATCTAGTTTCGTATCACCTTCTTCCTTTTCCAAAAAATATGGGTACAAAATACAAAATGAATGAATTTGGGTATGATATAGATTTATATGAAGAGCATGCAGTCATCATTAATTTAGATACATACATTACATATATTTAGATGGTTATATTATTCAATATCTTGTATCTATGATCAAACTTTGAGAACTCCAAAGTTTGTTGTAACATTCCAAACACCTATTTCTCGAACCCTTTTCTCAACGTACTTCAAGGAATTGTAGTTTCTAAGAAAATATTTCATATAATCACTTTCTTCTCCATATAGCAAAAAAGTTGGGTAACGTTCATATATTTCATATTGAAATGTGGTCATTCATCACTTCATATCATATGAACGATCTTATTCTCGAGTGTACAAGAGCAATAGGAACATAAAAGCAGGTCGAACTGAAAGTATACGTAGAATCCCCACATGACGTGAGAGCAGGCAACACTGTGACCGGCGTTCGCTCTGTGCGTAGCTGGTAGGCCTCTCTGCAGTCTGTTATTTTACGGTTCTGCTGCATTACATTCTGATGATTTCCGATTCTGCCAATGTACGATTTTGATTTTTTACGGTTCTGCTGACGTACAGTTCCTATATTTCACGATTCTGTCGATGAACGGTTCTGAATTTTTACGATTCTGTTATTTTACGGATCCGACATTTTACTATTCTGCTGAATTACGGTACTGACAGTTTACGATTCTATCAGAATACAATATATGACATTACAGTCTGATGGAGTACATTCTGTCATTGTACGTTCTGATATAATATGATTCTGATGGAATACGGTCTGTTGTATTACGAGTCTGTCGATGTACGGTTTTAGCATTTCACGATTCTTTCAATTTACAGTTCTGATATTTTGAGATTCTGTGAATGTGCTGTTTTGATTTTTTGCTATTCTGTCAATGTACGGTTCTGACATTTTACTATTCTGTCGATAAACGGTTCGTTGTATTTCGATTCTGACGAAGTACGGTCTGCTAATGTGCGGTCTGTCATTCTGCGATTCTGAAGAATTACGGTGTTGTTATGATTCTGACGAAATATCATTTCGCTGTGATGTTGGTTTGTAAGTATTTGATTCTGTAAATTTGCGGATCTGCGATATTGCTATTATAGAAAAATACACATCTGCGCATTTGCAATCTGTTATTGTCTGGTATGCTCATGTACAGTATACAAAATACGGTTTGAGGGATTACGATGCTGTGCATCCACAGTAGAGATAAATACGATTCCTATGAAATATAGTTCTGTTGAGTTACTGGTTTGAAAATGTATATTCTGATGGATTACGGATCTGCGATTCAACATTCTGGTAATTTGGGTGTTCCCGCCTGTTGTACTCGTTGAATTCCCTTCAAAGTTATCATATATTGTCGGTGAGATCTTATCTGCCCCAACTGTAAGCATGTCATAAGCTAGAATGTAGGTTCCAGTGTGAACATAGTCGAAGATGAAGTTTTTTGTTCGGCCTGTAATTTGTCAACTTATCCGCTTCAATAGTATCATTGTGGGATGATAGAATACAGATATACAGTGTGCTCACCAATGATGTCGCTGTATCTTCATTCGCCTGATGTTCCCATTATATACCTTTCAAAGTCGTCTCTTATGGTCAGTGTGATAGTATGCAAGTAGGATACTTGAATGTAGAATCACAGTGTGAACATACTCGAAGTTTCTTATTCTGGGATTACCGACAATTGGACGCGGATAATTGGACGCACGAAAATTGGACGCAGATAATTGAACGCGGCGACAATTGGACGCGGCGACAATTGGACGCGGCGACAATTGGACGCGGCGACAATTGGACGCGGCGACAATTGGACGCGGCGACAATTGGACGCGGCGACAATTGGACGCGGCGACAATTGGACGCGGCGACAATTGGACGCGACGAATATTGGACGCGGCGACAATTGGACGCATGCGTGAATAAAAATAGTTTTATAATTCCAATGGAATTTATTGCATGGAATATGCAGGGCTCATATCTATAATATATCAAATACCTAACCTAACCTACCTAACCTAACCTAACCTCGCGTCAATTGGACGTGGAAAATTCATATTACGATATGAGATAGGAAAATAATTGTCAAACGAGGCCATAGGTATTTGTTATAATTATGGATATAAGCCCATCAGTATTTCATATTTTATACAATGAATTTCATTGGAATTATAAAATTATTTTTATTTACGCATGCGTCCAATTGTCGCCGCGTCCAATTTTCGTCGCGTCCAATTGTCGCCGCGTCCAATTGTCGCCGCGTCCAATTGTCGCCGCGTCCAATTGTCGCCGCGTCCAATTGTCGCCGCGTCCAATTTTCCGCGTCCAATTTTCGTGCGTCCAATTGACCGCGTCCAATTGACGCGACACCCTTATTCTGGATGTTGTGATCGTTAAAATAACTTCGATGTCGTCTTAAATGGTCTTTGCGATCTGTTTTACTTTGATAGTTTCCATGTGAGATGGAAGAAGAGATACAGTGTGCACACCGATGAAGTCGATGTATCCCCATCTTTCCGTTGTACTCGTTAAATACCCTCCGAAGTCATTCTATATGGTCAGTGCGATCTTTAATGCCACAACTGTATGCATGTCAGGAGCTAGAATACAGATTTCCAGTGTACACAGAATCGCAGTCAAAGTTCCATTTTCTGTCTGTTGTGTGCGTTATACCCGCTTCTATGTCATCCCATATGGTCTATGCGATCTATTCTGTTCAAGAGTTATCCATGTGGGATGATAAAATGGAGAGATACAGTGTCCGCACCGATGAAGTCGATGTATCTTCATTTGCCTGTTGTACTCGTTATATACCCTACAGAGTCATTTTATATGGTCAGTGAGATGGTATCTGCCCCAACTGTATGCATGTCAGAAGCTTGAATGCAGGCCCCGGAGTGAACATAGTCAAAGTCGAAGTTTCTTGTTCGGCCTGTTATGTGAGTTATACCCGCTTGAATGTCGTTTTATATGGTCTTTGTCAACTTATCTGCTTCATTGGTATCATTGTGGGATGATAGAATGCAGAGATACAGTGTGCTCACCAATGAAGTCGTCGTATCTTCATTTGCCTGTTGTACTCGTTATATACCTTTCAATGTCGTCTCACATGGTCAGTGCAATAGTATACAAGTCAGAAACCGAAATGTGGAGTTACAGCGTAAAAATATTCGAAGTTTCTCATCCTGGATGTTGCGATCGTTTAAATCGCTTCGATGTCGTCTAATATGGTCTTCGCGATCTATTCTGCTCCAATAGTATTCATGTGGGTTGAAAGAATGGTGTGCACACCGATGAAGTCTATGTATCCTCATCTGCCTGTTGTACTCGTTGAATACCCTTCGAAGTCATTCTATATGGTCGGTGCGATCTTATATGCTCCATCTGTATGCATGTTAGATGCCAGAATGCAGGTCCCAGTGTGAACGTAGTCGAAAACGAAGTTCCTTTATCTGCCTTCTGTGTGCGTTATACCCTCTTCTATGTCAACTCATATGGTCTATGCGATCTATTCTGCTCCAATAGTATCCATGTGAGATGATCGAAAAGAGAGATACAGTGTGCACACCAATGAAGTTGATGTATCTTCATTTGCCTGTTTTAGTCGTTATATATTCTTTTGAGTCTTCTTATATGGTCAGAGCGATCGTATCTGCCCCAACTGTATGTATATCAGATGCTAGAATGCAGAGTCACACTGTAAACATAGTCGTAGAAGGTTCTTGTTCTGTCTGTTGTGCGCGCTTCACTCGCTTCAATATCCTGTTATATGGTCTTTGCGATCAATTCTGTTCCGAAAGTATACCTGTGAGATGATAGAATGAAGATAGTCGAAGTCGAAGTTTTATTTTCTGTCTGTTGTGTGCGTTATTCCCGCTTCGATGTCATCTTGTATGGTCTTTGCGATCTATTCTGCTCCGAAGTAATCATGTGAGATTATAGAAAAGAGAGATACAGTGTGCACACCGATGAAGTCGATGTATCCTCATTTGCCTGTTGTACTCGTTGAATACCGTTCAAAGTAATCGTATATGGTATTGTCGACTTTCGCAAAGGCTTACCACATGGAGAAAGTCCGAACACCGTATCACGAAAAACAAAAAAATTAGTACGACGTCATGACGCGAAATATTTCTGAGTTCATTGAAAAAAACGGAGTGAGTGACAAGTGTATGTTTTTTGCCAAAAATACGATAGGAATCAAGACGACCAACGGAAAAGTCTTCATAAATTGTTCCCGATATTCATATTTTCTCAAATATCTCGAGAACGGCACAAAATATCGAAAATCCATATCGAAATATAACCCAACACCATTGTCGACTTTCGCATAGGCCTACCACATGGAGAAAGTCCGAACACCGTATCACGAAAAACAATTAAATTAGTACGACGTCATGACGCGAAATAATCCTAAGTTCATTGAAAAAAAGAAGTGAGTGACAAGTGTATGTTTTCATCAAGACAACCAACGAAAAAGTCTTCATAAATTGTTCCCGATATTCATATTTTCTCAAATATCTCGAGAACGGCACAAAATATCGAAAATCTGAATCAAAATATATCCCAACAACATTGTCGACTTCCGCATAGGCCTATCACATGGAGAAAGTCCGAACACCGTATCAGGAGAAACAAAAAAACTAGTACGAGGTCATGACGCGAAATAATTCTGAGTTTATTGAAAAAAAGAAGTGAGTGACAAGTGTATGTTTTTCGCCCAAAAATCGATAGAAATCAAGACGACCAACGAAAAAGTCTCTATACATTGGTACTCAAAATTGCCTCTTCACTGGTAGAGGAAAATTGGAAGAGTATTATTTTAAGTCCCGATATTCTTATTTTCTCAAATATCTCGAGAACGGCACAAAATATCAAGAATCTGAATCGACAAATACACCAATTTTTCTGTCGACTTTCGCAACGAACTACCACATGGAGAAAGCCCAAGCATTATATCACGAAAAACAAAAATATTTGTACGACGTCATGACGCGAAATAATTCTTAGTTCATTGAAGAAAAAAGGTGAGTGACAATTGTATGTTCTTTGCCCAAAATTCGATAGTTATCAAGACGATCAACAAAAAAATCTTTATACATTGTTGATCAAAATTGCCTCTTTACTGGAAAAAAAAAATTGGAAAAATAATATTCTTGATGAGATTTTTTCAATTTCCGATATTCATATTTCCTCAAATATTTCTGGAAAGGCAGAAAACATCGAGAATATAAATCGAGAAATATTCCAACACCCTTGTCGACTTTCGCAAAGGCCTACCACATGGAGAAAGTCCGAACACCGTATCACGTGAAACAAAAAAATTAGTATGACGTCATGACGCTAAATAAATCTAAATTCATTAAATGAGAAAAGGTGGGTGACAAGTGTTTGTTTTCCGCCCAAAATCGATAGACATCAAGACGACCAACGACGAAGCCTTCATAAATTGTTACTCAAAATTGCCTCTACACTGAAAAACAAGGAAAAGTTTTATTTTTGATGAAATTTTTCAAAGTCCCGATATTCATATTTTCCCAAATATTTCGAGAACGGCACTAAATATCGAAAATCTGAATCGAAAAATACCCCTACACTCCTGTCGACTTCCGCATCGACCTACCACATGGAGATTGTCCGAACATTACATCACGAAAAACAAGAAAATTAGTAGGACGTCATGACGCGAAATAATTCTAAGTTCATTGAATAAAAAAAATTAGAATAAAAATTTGATAATAATTAAGACGACCAACGGAGAAGTCTCTTTTCATCGTTACTCAGAATTGCCTTCTTACTGGAAGGATGAAATTCGATAGGAATCAAGACGATCAACGAAAGAGTCTGTATACATTGTTACTCAGAATTGCTCCTTCACTGGGAGAAAAAGTTGGAGAAGTATTAATTTTGATGAATTTTTTTTTAATCCCGATATTCATATTCTCTCAAATATCTCGAGAAAGGCAATGAATTTCGGAAATCTAAATCAAAAAGTATCCCAACACCCTTGTCGACTTTTGCAACGGCCTATCACATGGAGAGAGTCTGAACATTGTATCACGAAAAACACAAAAATTAGTACGACGTCATGACGCGAAATAATTCTAAGCTCATTGAATAAACAAAGGTGAGTGACAAGTTAGTGTATGTTTTTCGCCCAAAATTCGATAGAAATCAAGACGACCAACAAAAAAGTCTTCATCGATTGTTACTCAAAATTGCCTCTTCACTGGAAAAAAAATTGGAAAAGTATCATTTTTGATGAAATTTTCTTAAGTCCCAATATTCATATTTTCTCAAATATCCCGAGAAAGGCATTGAATATCGAAAATCTAAATCGAAATATACCCCAACACCATTGTCGACTTCCGCATAGGCTTAACAGATGGAGAAAGTCCGAACACCGTTTCACGAAAAACAAAGAAATTAGAACGACGTCATGACGCGAAATAATTTCAAGTTCTTTGAAAAAAGAAAGATGATAGAAATCAAGACGACCAACGTGAAAGTCTCTATACATTGGTACTCAAAATTGCCTCTTCACTGGAAGAGAAAAATAGGAGAAGTATTATTTATGATGAAATTGTTTTAAGTCCGGATATTCATATTTCCTCAAATATCTCGAGAACGGCACAAAATATCAAAAATCTGAATCGAAAAATACCCCAACACTCCTGTCGACTTTCGCAACGACCTATCACATGGAGAAAGTCAAAACATTATATCACGAAAAACAAAAAAAATGTACGACGTCATGACGCGAATTAATTCTAAGTTTATTGAGAAAAGAAGGTGAGTGACAATTGTATGTTATTTTCCCAAAATCCTATTGAAATCTAGACGATCATCGAGAAATTCTTCATTCATTTTTACTCAAAATTGCCTCTTTTCTGGAAAAAAGTTGGAAAAGTAATATTTTTGATGAAATTTTTTCAAGTCCCGATATTCATATTTTCTGAAATATTTCGAGAACGGCACAAAACATCGGGAATATGAATCGAAAAATACTCCAACACCCTTGTCGACTTTCGCAAAGGCCTACTACATGGTGAAAGTTCGAACACCGTATCACGAAAAACAAAAAAATTAGTACGACGTCATGACGCGAAATAATTCAAAGTTCATTGAATGATAAAGGTGAGTGACAAGTGTATGTTTTGTCGCCCAGAATTCGATAGAAATCAAGACGACCAACGAAAAAGTCTTCATAAATTGTTACTCAAAATTGCCCCTTCACTGGAAAAAAAAAATTGGGAAAGTACTATTTTTGATGAAATTTTTCAAAGTCCTGATATTCATATTTCCTCAAATATCTCGAGAACGGCACTAAATATCGAAAATCTGAATCGAAATATACCCCAGAAGTATTATTTCTGATGAAATTCTTCAAAGTCCTGATATTCATATTTTCTCAAATATCTCGAGAACGGCACTAAATATCGAAAATCTAAATCGAAATACACCCCAACACCATTGTCGACTTCCGCATAGGCCTACCATAATTTTAAGTTCATTGAAGAAAATAGTGAGTGACAAGTATATGTTTTTTGCCCAAAATTCGATAGAAATCAAGACGACCAACGGAAAGTCTTCATTGATTGTTACTCAAAATTTCCTCTTTACTGGAAGAAGAAATTGGAAGAGTATTATTTTTGATGAAATTTCTTTAAGTCCCGATGTTCATATTTTCTCGAATATCTCGAGAACGGCACTGAATATTGAAAATTCAAATCGAAATATACCTCAACACCATTGTCGACTTCCGCATAGGCCTACCACATGGAGAAAGTCTGAACACCGTTCCACGAAAAACAAAAAAATTAGTACGACGTCATGACGCGAAATAATTCTAAGTTCATTGAAAAAAAAAAGAGGTGGTGAGTGACAATTGCATGTTTTTTGCTCGAAATTCGATAGAAATCAAAACGACTTACGAAGGAGTCTTCATTATTTGTTACTCAAAATTGCCTCTTTACTAGAAAAAAAAATTGGAAAAGTATTATTTTTGATGAAATTCTTCAAAGTCCCGATATTCATATTTTCTCAGATATCTCGAGAACGGCAATAATTATAGAAGATCTGAATCAAAGAATACCCCAACGCTCCTGTCGACTTTCGCAAAAGCCTACCACATGGAGAAAGTCCGAACACCGTATCTCGAAAAACAAAAAAATCAGTACGACGTCATGACGCGAAATATTTCTATGTTTATTGAGAAAAAAAAAGTGACCGACAATTGCATGTTTTTTGCTCAAAATTCGATAGGAATCAAGACGACCAACGAAAAAGTCTTCATTGATTGTTACTCAAAATTTCCTCTTCACTGGAAGAAAAAATTGGAAAAGTATTATTTTTGATGGAATTTCTTCAAGTCCCGATAATCATATTCTCTCAAATATCTCGAGAACGACAACAAAAATCGAAAATCTAAATCAAAAAATATCCCAACTGTTCGAAATTCACTGTTTTTACCTTATCAAGTTTACGTTATTTTATGAACATAATATTTCTTTTTTTTAACTAGGGAGTAACTTAAACATTAATTTGTTTTTTTGGACCTTATGATGGATGGGAAAATATTGTCTATCTCATATTCATAGTTTGAATTTCGCGTATGAAAATGCACGATAATCCTTAAGCGTCTGCGCGAGCGTCCTTGATATATCAAGGATGCGCATTGGAAGAGTCGAAAAAGAGAGGGCTTGAACACCGCATGATATAGTTTGACCGGTATAAGTTTTCCGACAATGATACATAATTCGCGATAAAACGAGTGAAAAGGATCACTGATTGATCCTGTGATCCCTGGGCGCCCTTTAGCATCAATTTCAAGTACCAGCAAGTGCCTACCAGCCTGCCAGACTGCTTCGATCATCATCCAGATCCACGAGGTAAGACGCCAAGGTGAATCGTGCTCCGATTTATTTAAATTAATGATTAGCCAATTTCGAACTAGCGAATATCCTATTTTGGACTCAACTGTCCGAAACATTGGTCCTTCAGAGCCTCGATCGTTATTTAAATATTTAGAGAGATACTATTTTCCTGTCAGTCTTATTATCATTCGCCATCTTGGTATTCATTTCAATTGATAACGTAAAGTTGCTAGGTACTTCTTTATCATTCTTCTAAGTTCACACACAACGAATCTGCGCATGTCCGTATTTTGGTATCCGCCAGCGCGCTCATCGTCCTCCGCCTCCACCCCGCTAACCCGCGTTTATCACTGCTCACTGGTTTATATTCCTGCTGAAATTTCCTGAAAATTTTTTTGTTAGCACAATTCTTCGAGTGCTGAGAATAAACTTCTCACAGGGCCGCACTTAGGTACATCCCGTACATCGAACAAATTCAAGACGTGGCCTTTACCGCACATTCAGAAGTTTTCTTCAGAATAACTATTTGAAATTCTTTCCTGTCGCAATGGCATCTTCGGCTGATAAAATAAAAAGGGCAAAAGGTCTTCGCACCGTAGAAATAAATAAAATCAATGAGCTAGCTAATGTTGCAATCAGTTCGCTAAACGACGGCTCTCTCCATGCTGAATTCAGGTTACGATTCGAAATGATCGAAAAAAATCTGTGAAAATTTTGAGAAACAGCATAATAGTATTATAACTCTCATTAGCAGCCAAGAAAATGATGATATAACCGCAGAAGAAGCCATCCGCACCGCATTTGATGATAAATATTTTTCTATGAAAACAATTCATCACGATCTGTTCGAACATGACTCTAATTTGTCTATCAAAACTGAAAGTACCAATTTACCGAGGCCTAAGTTACCGGAACTCAAATTGGCGAAATTCAGTGGGGACGTTCGTAGTTTTACGTCGTTCATCGAAGTGTACGATGTCATAATACATAATAATGATCAGATTTCGGACATAGAGAAGTTCTCAAATTTGCTAGCATCTTTGGAAGGCCCTCCAAAAAGTCTTATTTCCTGTTATCCGCTTTCTGCCACGAATTATCCCTTAGCATATAATGCACTGATTGAGAGATATTCCAATAAAAGAATATTAGCCACCGCTCATTGGAATGAAATTGAAAACGCCCCACATATTAGTAATGAAAATCCCGCATCGTTACGTAAATTATTGGATACTTTTGTAGAAAATCTGACGGCACTTGGAAATTTGCTCTATCCTGTCAAACAATGGGATTTTGTTATCACCCAGATACTGTTAAAAGAGATAGATTCCGCAACTTTATCAAGATTCGAGCTTGCTCATGGTTCAAACGACATGCCGACATTTTCTGACTTGAAAGATTTTATCACGAAGCAATGTATAGCCTACGAAACTTTGTCTTCAACTCAGTCTACTCGGAATAAAGCTAGAACTCCGCCATCGAATTCAGGTTATAATAATCAACATAGTTCCGCACATAATTCCGCTCATAACTATAGATCGAGTTCCTCTTTTTTTGCCAACAATTCAAGAGCCAATAATAACAGTAACAATCGACCCTGTGCATGCTGCAACTCAAATGATCATTTGATTTACAGGTTTTCAGTTTTACAGAATAAAACTCCACACGAACGCTTTAACTTTGTGAAGCAACATAAATAATGTCACAATTGTCTTAGCAATTCTCATTCACTCAGATCATGTCAATCGAATTCAACGTGCATCCAATGCAATTCACGAACTCATCATTCGTCGTTGCATATGCCGCGCAGTACCGGAACGTCTTATCATCATCAGACTGCCCCGAATATTTCCGATAATGTTCAACCAGAGAATAATCCTCGTAATGTTCTCCAACAAAATTCAACAGCAAAGATGCCATTCACGAATTGCGCTCTGTCCATGCGACCTAAGTCCGACTCTGTCCCGTATATCGGTGATTCATTTTCAGGTGATAAAATTTCTGCAAAAAAGGTGTTATTGTCGACCGTTCAACTGAGAATCCAAGATAGCTTAGGGAATATCCAACGCGCTCGAGCTATTTTGGACTCCGGTAGTGAGGCTTGTTACATTCGCAAAAAATGCATACAGCGTTTGAATTTACCAGTACAAAAGACCGCAATAAATATAAATGGACTGGGAGGAATGAATACATCGTCCAAAGCTGGAACAGTGATTTGCACTATCGAACCGCTACACCAAAAAAATATTTCATATAGTTTTGAGGCAATTATTTCAGATGATATATGTTCGCATTTACCTGTTTGTAGTTTCGATATCAATTCTTGGGATCACATTGTGAATTTGAATCTCGCAGACCCTGATTTTAATGTATCAGATGTGATTGATATTTTGTTAGGGGCAAGCATTTTTGAAAAGATTTTATTATCAGAGAGAGTAGTTTCAAATAATCCAAATTCACCCACCGCGATAAATACTAAGTTCGGATATATTTTCATGGGTGATATAATGGTCGTTGAAAATTCTACTATAATCAATTCCTTTTTGACATTTAATCAATCCAGCTCTCTTGAAGATACAATACGAAAATTTTGGACTCTTGAAAAAATTCCTGAAAGGAAATTAATCTCATCGGAGGATGAAATCTGTGAGCAAAATTTCAACAATACAACCTATCGAACCGATTCCGGCAGGTACGTAGTCTCGCTACCATTCCGCAATGAAATCCCGCATTTTGAAAATTCGAAGTTAACCGCGATACGCCGCTTTTTTGATTTGGAAAAGCGACTCATGAGTAACTCCGCGCTACGAAGTGAATACGTTAAATTCATGACAGAATATTTAGATAGTGGTAACATGAACCGTTCTCCTAGCTCGAGGAATGATGATTTCTTTTTACCGCACCATTGCGTAATAAAACCTCAAGCTTTGACTACTCAACTTCGGGAGGTATTTGATGCCTCCGCTAAGGATTCAAATAACCGTTCATTGAATGATTCTTTATTTATCGGCCCAAAATTACAATCAGATATTGTCACTATTTTGTTAAACTTCCGCCTCTTTCCGGTAGCAATGAGTGCTGACATTCGAGCCATGTACCGACGAATTTTAATTGATCCAAGTCATCAGCGGTTTTAAAAAATTGTTTGGCGAGTTTCTCCGGATAATCCTCTGCAGAAATATGAGTTGAACACGGTTACTTTCGGTGTTAACTGTGCACCTTTTCTTGCATCAAGAACCCTGGAACAGTTAGTTAGAGATGAGGGCGCTAATTTCCCTTTAGCTTCGCAAGCGCTTTTAACTTGTACATATATCGACGATAT
This sequence comes from Phaedon cochleariae, assembly GCA_918026855.4. Lineage (NCBI taxonomy): Eukaryota > Metazoa > Arthropoda > Insecta > Coleoptera > Chrysomelidae > Phaedon > Phaedon cochleariae. Next base: position 23,749,529 of record OU896714.1, on the reverse strand, counting down.
TGTTGTTTCATGTCCTACGGTGGACCAAGCGCTCAGGTTGCAAAATGACTTGATTTCTTTATTAGAAAGAGGAGGATTTGACCTACGTAAGTAAGCGAGTAACAAACAAGAGTTGCTGTGTCATTTGCCAAGTAATTCTATTAAAGAGAAATCTCTAGCTTTGGACCTAGACTCCACAGATACTATTAAAATTCTCGGTTTGAAGTGGAATCCAACATCCGATAATTTTTCGTATTCTGTTTGTTCCAATGATAACCCTTGCACAAATCGAAACATGTTGTCAGAGCTTTGCCGCATTTACGATCCTCTTGGATTTTTAACTCCTATTACACTCATTGCAAAGATTTTAATCCAAGACTTATGGAAATTAAGATTAAATTGGGACGAGATTCCGCCTAAGAAAATTTTGTCACGATGGCAACAGTACAAAAATCAATTATCGGTTTTATCTACTTTAGAGATACCGCGCTGTATTTTTTCGGATGATGCTAACTACGTTGATTTGTGTGGTTTCTGTGATGGTTCGTTGAAAGCCTATGCAGCTTGTATTTATATCCGTATAGTCAGAAATAACCGCGTAACTTCGTTTTTAGTTATTGCCAAATCGAAGGTAACACCCTTAAAAAATCAATCTATCCCGCGTACTGAACTCTGTGGTGCTTTGCTCCTATCTAAACTGATGAAGTTTGTTATTGATATTTATTCTGAAAAGCTAACCTTCAAGAATATTTTTGCGTTCACTGATAGCCAAGCCGTGCTATGGTGGGTGACGTCGTCGGCCCATAAGTGGACACCTTTCGTGGGTAATCGAATTTCAGTTTCACAAGAGAATTTACCTAGAGCCTCCTGGCGTTATGTGCCATCAGAAAAGAATGCTGCCGATTGCGCCTCGCGTGGTATTTTTCCAAATGATATAATTCATTTATCCGAATGGTGGGTAGGACCTTCATTCTTACATTTACCCTATGATGAATGGCCTTGCCTGCAACTTTCAAAACTACCTTCAGACAACCTCATTCAGGCTGAAGAAAAAGAGATTGCCCTCTCTTCTTTCAAAGATGATAATATTCTTGATTATTTGCTGAATAAATTTTCTTCACTCGATAAAATAAAATCAATCACCGATTACATTATACGCTTCATTAGTAATTGTAAAACCACTCATGGTGCTAGAGATAGCACTCGTCCGTCTGCAGACGACTTGCACACGGCTCTGTTACTTCATGTTAAACGTGTACAGTCTGTAGTTTTTCAAAACGAAATAATATCCTTGTCGAACAAAACACTTCTGTCTAAAACATTCAGGAAGTTGAATATGTTCCTTGACGAAAACAATGTGTTAAGAGTAGGAGGAAGGTTGAAAATTTCATTACTGGATTACGATACAAAACACCCCATATTATTACCGAGAAATTCACGTCTTACCGATCTAATAATCTCTGATACTCATCAAAAGTATTGCCATCCCGGACTGCTTACTATACAATTTTTACTAACACGAAATTTTTGGATTATGTCAGCGTGCCGCGCAATTCGTAGTGTCTTGTCCAGATGTATAAGATGCTGAGGCCTACCCCGCTTCATCCGCCGATGGCCGATTTACCTGCTACACGCATCTCTCAAGCCAAGGCATTTTCAATCGTAGGGGTCGATTTCGGAGGTCCTTTCATCATCACTTTGGGTAGGCACAGAGGTGCCAAGACTCATAAGGCTCACATTTGTATCTTTGTGTGTTTTGCCACCAAGGCAATACACATTGAGCTAGTGAGTGATTTAACCTCAGAACATTTTTTATGTGCTCTCCGTCGCTTCATTGGACGAAGAGGACGAGTTTCCCAAATCATCTCAGATAATGGGACAAACTTCACAGCGGCAAACAAATACCTTTTGAAAATTATGGAGAGCGCCGCTGCATCTGAACGTATCAAATTGTCATTTTTGCCTTCCTATGGATCTCACTTTGCCGGTTTAGCCGAAGCCGGGATCAAATCGGTTAAGTCACACTTGGCCCGCGTTATCGGTGAACAGATTCTGAGTTACGAAGAGCTGAATACGGTGTTGATTCAAGTCGAGGCCTTATTAAATTCCCGCCCGTTATGTGCACTGTCGTCAGATCCTAACGATCTATCCGCTCTCACCCCAGGCCATTTCATTTTCCTAGAACCGCTGACCGTTATATCCAACTCAGATTTATCTCATTTGAAAATAAATAGGCTCGATCGTTACCAGTTGTTACTTAGAATTCATGCCGATTTTTGGTCTCGTTGGCATGAAGAATAGAATAGAATAGAATAGAATTAGAATAGAATTTTATTTTGTCCACTGAATGTCACAATACAGGTAAGTACAATACATTATGGGACACGTCACAAACAGATGAGCTAGTTCACTTATTGGTACAATAAGAACCTGGTTCGTATGATAAAATAATGTAAAAATAAAATAAAATAAAATCCGGACTTACAATGTCACATTCTTTAAAAATAATTTCATCATTTGCTAATTGAAATAACAGATCTTATTCTGTACAGTGTGGTCTAGCATATAATGCAAATTAGACTACCTACTACTCTCATGATTTGTAATGTGTAGATCTCAGTCAGAGGTATCATTCAGAAATTCCTGCAGTGAGTAATAGCATTTCTGTACCAAAAAACTCTTGAGATATTTCTTGAGCAATGTTGTTTCACATTCTCTGAACTCCTTCATTGCGCAAATTTTATTGTAGCATTGGATTCCCATATAATTGGGATTTTCCTGTCCAATTGATAATCTGGAGAATCCTAAATTGATTTCGTCCTTCTGTCAGGTATTATGACTGTGTACCTCCTTTCTAGTCATCAAAGTGCCCTGTTTATTAATAATGTGAAGAATCAATGAGTAAATATACAAACTTGGTAAAGACATAATACCCAATTCAACAAAGTGGTTTTTACATGGTTCTCTATGAGACAAGTTCAGCATGCATCTTATAATTTTTTTTTGAATAATAAATAGTTGGCCAGAGTTATGGGTTTTTCCCCAGAAAACTAGACCATATGAAAGGGACGACTGAATAAGTCCAAAGTACAGTAGTTTGAGCACGTCGATCGATACTGTATTCCATAAGTTCCTGATAATGAAGCAATATGAACTCAGTTTTGAGGCTGTATGATCAACATGCTCATTCCATGTGAGTTTTTGATCTAGATAGACTCCTAAAAATTTTGTACAGGCTGAGTTCTCCAGGGATTTCCCTTCTGTTTTTAGTAACATGCTTTCGTTTATGGTTACATTTTTCGTATTAAATTGGACAGCTATTGATTTGTTTACATTCAAAGAGATTTTATTATTACTGCACCATTGAGAAATGCTTCTAATAGATTCATTGGATTTATTTTGTGTTTCTTTCTTCGATTGTCCTGAGATGATTACATTAGCATCATCCGCATAAAGTATTGGATAGCCTGTTTTACTCAGTTCTTCAGGTAGATCAGTTATAAAAATATTAAATAATGTTGGTGATAGGCATGATCCTTGTGGTGTGCCTGTTCGAATTTTGATCGGTTCCGATCTAGCACCATTGATCTCAACCTGCTGCTCTCTATCCGATAGGTATGAAATTATCCATTCCAAACATGGGCCTCTGACTCCTATCCGATAGAGTTTAGCTTCTAACAGATTGTGGTCAACTGTGTCGAAAGCTCGGCTCATATCGAAAAATAATCCCATGATGTTTTCTTTTTTGTTTAAAGCTTCGTGGATGTGTGTTATGGCTTCATCCAATGCTGTCATTGTAGACTTTTTAGCTCTAAACCCATGTTGTGAGTTGTCTAGAATATTTAATTTTTCAAGATAATTGCTAAGCCTTATATTATACGTGTGTTCATATATTTTACCAATATGGCACTGAATCGCCACCGCTCTATAGTTTTTGACTTCCCTTCTATTCCCCTTATGTTTGTATAGTGGAACAACCCTTGAGCACTTCAATTGTTCAGGATATTTACCTTCACAAAAGCTTCTATTTATTAAAACACTTAGTGGGTGTGATAGAATATCACCAACAGCCTTCATAACGTTTCCTGGTACATTATCTATACCCGGTGATTTTTTTGTGCAAACTTTCGTGATAGTTCTGCTAATTTCTTCGGGATCTGTGGGGTACAAATAAAATGAGTGAAGCTGGGATTTGATGTTTAGGGTGTGACTTATATTATCTGAGCATTTGCTTTCATTTTCCTCTACAAAGTATCTGTTAAAAAAGTTAGATAGCTCCTTACTATTTCCTATAATTTCACCTTCTGTGTTTTCTATTTCAATTATTTTATCCTTGTTTTTTTTGTTTGTATTTTCTTTTATTATATTCCAGCATTCCCGATTAATGTTGTTGGTGTTCAGTAACCTGTCATTATTAAACGTTTTCTTCGCTATATTGACTTGATTTTCGTAATATTTTTTCAAACATTTATGTCTTAGTGTGTAGTTATCATTATTTAGTGTTTTTGCGGTTTCCGCTGTTTCCCTAACAAGTTCTGACAGATTTTTTATGTATGGTGTAATCCAAGTGTTTTTCTTTTTTCTACTGTCGTTTCTAAATGTTTTTACCGGGAAGGACGACTCAAATAGTTCGAGGAATTTATTGTAAAAAAGTGAGAAAGATCCCTGACAATCTGTTTTATAATCTAAAAGGCTGTCCCAGTCTACGAGCAACAAATTTTGTCTGAAATTATAAATCCTGTCTTGCCTAAATATTCTACCTGTAGTAGTAGAGTTATCAGTTTCCTGATCGATAGTGAAGGAAACTAATTGATATGTATGATCTGATATTTCTGTATCAATTACTTGTGCTAAAAAATTTGAAATATTTGTAAAAATGTTATCAATGCAAGTTTTACTGAACTTTGTAATACGAGTTGGGAGAATAGTTGTTTCTGTCATATTATACTCACTGAATATATTTAGCAACATTTTCTTGTCCATTCGAGAGGAAAGGAGGTCCACATTCATATCCCCGCATATCAGATACGAGTTGTTGTTTTTATAAATAACATTCAAGAAGTCATTCAACTTGTTCACAAAGAGTTTGAAATCTGAACTGGGTGATCGATATATTGCACATATTATAGTTTTTCCTACATTAGGTAAATTGGTTTCTGCACAACATACCTCAAAAAGTTTTTCAGTACATACACTGCTAAAATCTAGTTTTCTGAATGTTATGTCTTTTTTTCCTAATATACATACACCACCGCGGCCAAATGCTTTACGACAGTATGAGTTCATTATCTTATAATTTCCAAAACTGAAGTTCTCCATTCCTGTCTTACACCATGTTTCAGATATACATAGTACATCGACATCATGCTTCTGGAGTAATACTTCTAGCCTGGGAATTTTTCCAGATAGTCCTTGTATGTTGATATTCATTATGGTGAATCACTGGGGTCTTTATTTATAAAAAATTAGCAGGACGGTTTGTGTTCTCCTGGGTTAGATTTTCTGTGTTGCCGGGTTCCTCATTTAAAAGGTGTCTCCCTAGGTTGAAATTGAATCTGTCGAACAGTATGTTCCTCGGCCAAAAACTGGTCTCGTACACTTGTTCCTTGAGTTGGGGATCTAGTCCCACTATGAAGGATTGATTGTCCGTTCGATTGTTTCGAGTCGCCAATTTTTTTACACTTGTGTTCTTGGATTTTGTACGTTCCTCAATGTAAGTCTTCATGTTTTCAGGTTCAATTGCATCTGGAACTCTGGTTATAAACAGCCATAGTTTCCTATCTGTTTTTTCACGGCCATATAAGTCCTTGTCACCATTTCCGCTTCCTTTCCTATATTTATTTTTTCTCCTCTTCACTTCTTTGAAAGCTTCATCATCTTCTTCCCTAGCTGTGTCCCTGGTTAGGTGTATAACCTCGTCTAACTTCTGCCTGGTTTGGACTTGCATGATTTCAGCATTAAGTTGATCAGCCCGTATTTTTGTTTCCCCTGGTATATGGGATTTCCCTGTTGATAAAGACCTTGTTTCTTCATGTTTCATTTCGGTGCTCGTCTCCGGCCCACATTTTTTATTCCGGTAGTCGTCGCCTTCACACTTATCATTTTTCGAGGTCTCGTTTTTTTGGATGTTTACACTTTTTTTTGATGAGTTTGATTTAGTGTCCGATTCCAATTTATGTTCTAAGATTGCAATTTTTTCACTTTGCATCACTATTATTGCTTCCTTGTCACTTATGATTATTTGTTTGTCTCGAATGATCTGCCTCAGGAGATTATTTTCTTCCCGTAGGAAGTCCTCTTCTGTTAAGGTTATGTTGTCTATTTGTGCAGGTTCATGTTTACAATCCGTTTTCTTCAGATCTCTTGCCTGTTTTAAACATGCAGGATGAAAAACTCCATTACATTTCACACATTTCACCTTGTTAATCACTTTTTTTTGGCAGTGTTTGCATATATTTTCAACTTTTTCTGTGGAGTCTCTTGGTACACGTGCTAACAGCTCGTCCGCCATCTTACTGTTATTTACACACCTTACAACAGCGGACCAAATGGACTTCACCGGAAACCCCTATCAAGGAAAGAACTTTAGTTTTAGTAAAACAAGATCATGTACCACCCTTAGCCTGGAAATTACCCAGGATCATAGGATTCCATAAGGGAAATGATGGTATCGTTCGGGTTGCCAAAATACGAGACAGTCAAGGGGTCTATACCAGACCTCTGGTAAAGTTGTGTCCCCTTCCGGACGTACAATTTATTTTTGTTGAATTTTAATCAAACAAAAACGGTGGGTAGGATGTTTGAAATTCACTGTTTTTACCTTATCAAGTTTACGTTATTTTATGAACATAATATTTCTTTTTTTTTAACTAGGGAGTTACTTAAACATTAATATGTTTTTTTTGTACCTTATGATGGATGGGAAAATATTGTCTATCTCATATTCATAATTTGAATTTCGCGTATGAAAATGCACGATAATCCTCAAGCGTCTGCGCGAGCGTCCTTGATATATCAAGGATGCGCATTGGAAGAGTCGAAAAAGAGAGGGCTTGAACACCGCATGATATAGTTTGACCGGTACAAGTTTTCCGACAATAATACATAATTCGCGATAAAACGAGTGAAAAGGATCACTGATTGATCCTGTGATCCCTGGGCGCCCTTTAGCATCAATTTCAAGTACCAGCAAGTGCCTACCAGCCTGCCAGACTGCTTCGACCATCATCCAGATCCACGAGGTAAGACGCCAAGGTGAATCGTGCTCCGATTTATTTAAATTAATGATTAGCCAATTTTGAACTAGCGAATATCCTATTTTGGACTCAACTGTCCGAAACACCAACACCCTTGTCGACTTTCACAACGGCCTACCACATGGAGAGAGTCCGAACGATGTATCACGAAAAACACACAAATTAGTACGACGTCATGCCGCGAAATAAATCTAAGTTGATTGAATAAGAAAAGGTGGGTGACAAGTGTATGTTTTCTGCCCAAAATCGAAAGACATCAAGACGACCAACGACAAAGTCTTCATAAATTTTTACTCAAAATTAATAATAATAATAATAATAATAATAATATCAGTTTAATATGATCGACAAGAAATTTTGTGTACAATTCGTCAAGGCTATAGATAAAGTGAATACAATACAATAATACAATCTCAAATAATATGAGTTTTACAAACATTTGGATAAAATACATCACATTCACATGAAGAAAAAAAAAATTGAAATCAGTTCATGAAACAGTCAAAGAACTCACTTAATGAGTGAAACATATGTTTAGTGAGGAGAGCTTTCAGGCTATTCCTAAATTTGAGGTGAGTGGTACAATCTCTGACACTTCCTGGCAAATTGTTGAAAATCTTGATACCCATGTTTGTAGGGCCAATGTAGGTTAGTTGTAAGGTGATTTTAGGTGGGTAAAGTAGGTTGTTATTCCTTGTTGAATAGGAGTGTATGTCAGAGTGTGCAATTAGATTATTTCTATTGAGGTATATATAGCAGGCAACCTCGAGTATATACAGACAAGCTAGAGGTAGAATGTTAAGTTGTATGAACAGTGGCTTGCAGGGGTGAGACCTTGACTTATTGAGGATGGTTCGAATAACTTTTTTCTGGGTTATGAAGAGATCTTTGGAGACTGGGAATGTACCCCACAGAATTATGCCATATATTAAACGTGATTGTATTTCGGCATAGTAGAACATTCGGAGGCTATCGATATCGATGACTTTGCGCATGCATCTGAGTTGATAAATCCTGGAATTCATCACTTTAATTGGGCAGTTTGAATGTTCATGCCAGTCCAGTGATTCATGTAGTGTTATTCCTAAAAATTTCATGGTATCTACTCGTTCAAGATTAGAGAGGTTTAAATGTAATGTCAGTGGATCAGCTGTCCTTTGCTTAGTATGGAATATAAGAAAATTTGTTTTACTGAGGTTTAGATATAACTGGTTTGCTGAGAACCATGTGTACATTTTCGCAAGCAGTGAATTGCATTCTTGTTCATTCTGACAGTTGGATTCGTTTGAGATCAAGAAGGAGGAGTCATCAGCATAGAGAGTGATCATATGCCCTGGAAGATAATCAATTAGGTCAGCAATATAAAGGGCATAGGTGCTAGAACACTGCCTTGGGGAACGCCCATTATGAGTTCTGTGGTGTTAGATTGTTCAGAGACTACTGTACCGTCTTTATTGGTAGCTTTAATTTCAACATATTGACTTCTATCAGAGATGTAAGATTTAAACCAGTTTGCGGCTGTATCACGTATTCCATAGGTCCAAAGTTTGCTCAGGAGATGATCATGATGGACGCAATCAAATGCTCTGCTGAGGTCACAGAAGATTCCCACTGGGCATCTTTTATGTTCTAACTCATCTAGTACTTTATTATAAAATTCAACAGTCGTAGATTTCCCTTTTCGAAAACCGTGTTGTTCATTTGGAATAAGTTTGTATTTTTCTGTGAAACTGGTAATTCTATCTAACATGCAGTATTTATATAGTTTTGCAAAAGGAGATAAGCCCGAAACGGGTCTATAATTCTCCATTTTCGTTTTGTCGTTTTTTTTAAAGATTGGTGTTACTTTGGCAAGTTTTAAGTGGTCGGGAAAAACTCCAGACTGAAAGGAGTGGTTGACCAAATGAGTTAGAGGTGTTACCAGTTCTTGTGAGCATTCTCGGACAATGCTAGATGGTATTCCATCTGGACCCGTGGACCATTTATTTTTGAGTTTTGAAAAAATTGTAAGCATTTCCATTTCTGAGAAGGGCAGAAGAAAGAAAGAGTTTGCAATTCTTCTGGCTGGGCTTATTGAAGAAACAGACATGTCAATGTTTTCAATTACCTTTTTTGGGGCATCTAAAAAAACACTTGTTGAATAGATCAGCAATTTCCTTGGTGTCTTTGGTTTTCCCATCTCCATGGGTAATCTGGAGTTTACTATCCGTGTTTGGTTTTGTGTTTCTCAATTCATTGATAATACTCCAAGAAGACTTACTTTTATTGGTGGAATTTATAATAATATTAGAGTTATACTGTTTCTTATGTCTTCCAACCAAATTTTTATGTTCTTGTTTTTTTGCATTATACACATTTTTTAAATCCCTGTGATTTTTTTGTAAAAGATAGAGATCTCTCAGGTCTTCACTTGACTTTTTTATTTCAGGTTTCACCCCATGCTTTTTTCTTGGAGTTACATTTTTTATTTGTGAAAGGGAAACAGTTATCAAAGTGATTCCAGAAGATTTCGAAAAACTGAAATTTCAGATTACAGTCTACCTCATTACAGATATCAGACCAAGGTTCATTATCAAGCCTTTCTCTGAATAATTTTCTGTTTTCAGACCTATAATTTCTATTGATATTGCATGACTGTCTGTTGTTGACACACCCATCAATTACTGACAATTCAACTTCTACTATTATCATTTTGTGATCTGATAAATGACTGTCAAAGGTTTGAGTTTTGGCATTCATATCAGTATATATTATCAATTCTGGTACTACTAGTACTTGTTCTTGTATTGGTGAGGACAATCTCATGCAGACCAAATTGTGAATAAAGTTGATAATATCTGCGCACACACCACTTTGTTGATTGAAATTTATAATAAAATCCCCCATAACCCATATGTGTGAATTTAATACAAATAGCTGATTGAGTAAGTCCTCAAGCTTGTCTGAGAATACCTGCATATTGCCTCTTCACTGAAAAAAAAATCGGAAAAGTATCATTTTTGATGAAATTTTTCAAAGTCCTGATATTCATATTTTCTCAAATATCTCGAGAACGGCACAAAATATCGAAAATCTCATTCGAAAAATACCCCAACACTCTCGTCGACTTCCGCATCGACCTACCACATGGAAAAAGTCCGAACATTATATCACGAAAAATAAGAAAATTAGTACGACGTACTGACGCGAAATAATTCTGAGTTCATTGAATAAAAAAAGGTGAGTGACAAGTGTATGTTTTTCTCCCAAAATTTGATAAAAATTAAGACGACCAACGGAAAAGTCTCTTCACATTGTTACTCAAAATTGCCTTCTTACTGGGAGGTTAAAATTGAAGAAGTATTATTTTTGATGAAATCTTCTTAAGTCCCGATATCCATATTTTTCCTCACATATCCCGAGAACGGCAATATATATAGAAAATTTAGATTAAAGAATGACCCAACGCTTCTGTCGACTTCCGCGAAGGCCTACTACATGGAGAAAGTCCAAACACTGTATCACGAAAAACAAAAAAATTAGTACGACGTCATGACGCAGAATAATTCTAAGTTCATTGAAGAAAATAGTGAGTGACAAGTATATGTTTTCCGCCCGAAATTCGATAGAAATCAAGACGTCCAACGAGAAAGTCTTTATACATTGTTACTCAGAATTGCCCCTCTACTGGGAGAAAAAATTGGAAAAGTATTATTTTTTATGAATTTTTTTTAAGTCCCGATATTCATATTCTCTCAAATATCTCGAGAAAGGCAACGAATCTCGAAAATCTGAATCAAAAAATACGTCAACACCCTTGTCAACTTTCGCAACGGCCTACCACATGGAGAAAGTCCGAACACCGTTTCACGAAAAACAAAAAAATTAGTACGACGTCATGACGCGATATAATCCAAAGTTCATTGAATGGAAAAGGTGAGTGACAAGTGTATGTTTTGTCGCCCAATATTCGATAGAAATCAAGACGACCAACAAAAAAGTCTTTATGAATTGTTACTCAAAATTGCCTCTTCACTGAGAAAAATCGGAAAAGTATTATTTTTGATGAAATTTTTCAAAGTCCTGATATTCATATTTCCTCAAATATCTCGAGAACGGCACTAAATATCGAAAATCTAAATCGAAATATACCCCAACACCATTGTCGACTTCCGCATAGGCCTACCACATGGTGAAAGTCCGAACACCGTTTCACGAAAAACAAAAAAATTAGTATGACGTCATGACGCGAAATAATTCTTAGTTCATTGAAGAAAAAAGGTGAGTGACAATTGTATGTTTTTGCCCAAAATTCGATAGAAATTAAGACAACCAACGAAGAAGTCCCTATACATTTGTACTCGAAATTGCTTCGTTACTGGAAGAGGAAAATTGGATAAGTATTACTTCTGAGGACATTTTTTCAAGTCCCGATATTCATAATTCCTCAAATATCTCGAGAACGGCACAAAATATCGAAAATCTGAATCAAAAAATACCCCAACACTCCTGTCGACTTTCGCAACGACCTACCACATGGAGAAAGTCCGAACATTATATCACGAAAAACAAAGAAAAATGTACGACGTCATGACGCGAATTAATTCTATTTTCATAAAAGAAAAAAAGGTGAGCGACAATTGTATGTGTCTTACCCAGAATTCGATAGAAATCAAGACGATCAACTGTAATGAAAGATGTTCAAAACGCCCTTAGCTCTTCAAATTTTGTGAACAATGAGATTCCTGAGGGGTGAATTCTTTGGACTATCCTCCTGTAGGTGATTTTTGTGCTATCAGGATGGAATATTAATTGTGTTAAGTGGAATGGGCGCCAGCTTATTTTATTTAGGAATGATAAAAAAAAACAAGCAAAAAAAAACTAGAAGTCAAGAAATAGGTAAATACTCAATTCATAAACTTTTATCTCAAGAACTCTCTTCCTGTTAGTAGAAGCAATAAAAACAAAATTTTCAAATAAACATCTATTGACAACAATGAAAAGTGTTGAAATTCACAATGCCAAAAATGATTTACAATATATTTATTGTTCTCAACTTTTACGAGTTCTGATCAATATTGTTAACTCAGACCATAACACGATACTTGCGGATGTGTCCTAGATTCCCAGTTAGTACAACCAGCCTCTGTAGATAGATCTAAACGAATGCTGCTCAGCTCTAATGCAGTTCCACAATTTACGAGGTCGAAGATGGCAGGTGACAGCTCGGATGATTTCTAGAGGCGAGCTCCTCGGCTCTTTGCAGGTCTACAATCTCAGCACTGAGATATGGGAAATCTAGGTGATCTTCAACGACTCGTGTTGTACTGGTCGTATTGAGCTTCTTGATTGATCACTCGTGTGTCGACATAGAATGAAAGTTAACGAGAATCAGTAAATTTTCAAGGAGGGTGAACCGCTGATGGTTCCTAGTGGAACATGTCTTGAAGCTGAGGGCTACAAAACACAAATGTTGAAGTCTAGTATATAAAAAAAACTGAAGTTTTACAATGACAAAATATTGAAAAGCAAGTTTATCAAAAAAAAAATAATGTTAAAGTCTAGTATTTAAAAAAAAACTGAAGGTCAATGCTAAAGTTTTACAATGACAAAATATTGAAAATCAAGTTTATCAAAAAAATAATACAGGATTACCAGAATTATCAAAAAGATACCAGATAACCAGAAAACAATAAAATTGATTCAAAAATCTGTGTTTCTATCTTGGTAATACATATACATATACAGATAGTATGATCTTAAGATAAAATTGAAAATTATCAAGGTAATATCTATGTAATATTTGACATAAGAAAATAATTGCTGAATTATCACACTTCGTGCAATTGGCCACTTGCACGAATAAGAACTTTGAATTTTATAATTGCCACAATAGATCAAGATATTTCCTGAGAAGAAGGAAAGAGGAAAGAGGAAAAAAAATGGGTTTTGAGTGAAGGTAGGCACAACCTTCAAATTCCAAATTTTTTTATATGAGATTGAGCAATATTCACTCTGTTTAAATAGCAAATGGATCAATGATATTAATTCACTCAGGTGGATAAGAATTGTGAATCTCTCATCCAAGAAAAACAAAAGATGCGCACGTGAGCAACAGTTGACACTAACAGATTTAATATCTAGATTCAAAATGCACACTGTTTACTCACCTGCGCATGTGTTTCTCCTCCTTGAGCCAAAATTCACAATCCTTCCTGTGTTTCTCCAAATTTTCACCAGGAATTGATTTATACTTATGCAGTCTTCACGACTATGATTTCCTTGGCGACAGCCTAACTGAAAGAATAAAAAAAACACAGAAAGTTTTCCACTCAAAGGAATCCTGGGTGATCACGTGCTCTAACACACACTCAACTTTCGATACTAATCAAGTGGGTGAGTATTGAAGGAGAGCAATGCAACAGCTATTTTACCAAGCTGTAAAATATCTTATCAAGCGATATTTCAAATAAGCTATTCAGCCAAAGAAAAGAAAATTTGCTATCCAAACAGTCTACTGCGTGTTATTAGACACGGCCATTTTCTGATCAAAATGCTCACTACAAGAAATTCAACAAAATTAAATCTGCAATCTTCGAAACAATCAAGAATCAAAATTGTGCCTACCTCAAATCACTCTGATGTCACAAACGTTGAAAAACTCGAGCTTCCAAAATTTTTCTACGGGAGAATCGACAAAAATCGAAAAGGTCAACGTCGAGTTGTTCTTAGTTCGAAAGGTCAAAGGGAAGAGAGAGAATTTTCGTTTCACCTTCGCTTCAAGCAAATTCGTTATCACGTGACTTCTATCAATCATTCGATTGGCCAACGGACATGTCTGTAAATACACTTGTTGAATTGTGTACGCGCAGGTTCCTACACCTTAGCTAGTGATCCAGTTCTAGGACTCTAATTACCATCATCGTAATTGAACGAAGGGAACTGGAAGTGCTGTTGTCTAATGTTCGTGATATTTCCAACAGATGTCGCTGCCAGTATCAAATTGCTGTGATCTATTAACAACTTTTATTGATATTCATTATGAATAACCTGAAAGCGAGTAACGAATTATATTTCGTTACACACCCCCTCTTCTCCCATAAAAAAAAATTGAAAACTCGAGGTTTTCAAGTTTTTTTTTTTTATATATAAAAATTTAGAAAATGACCGAAAGAACGTAAGTGAAAAATTATTCCTGAATTTTGTAATAAATCCTATAATGAACTATCTACCTGTATATGTATACTACAAATGTTAAAAACTTTGAGATTAAACTTTATCTAGAAATATTTATCTAGTAATCTTGAGCTACCAACTCTGCAACGTATGTGCAATATGAGTGGCAGGAAGTATATGACTCAAGTCCTAAAATGTAAAAAAATTTTGATTTACTTCATGAGAAGGAACAGAGTATCCATGTCCCTAGTAAATTATAGTATTTACCAAACTGAAACTACCACTCTGCTTTCATAAGCCTCATATGAGTGATAGGGAAATGTGTACCTCGTGAGGGTCAGCACCGTTTCCCAGACTCACAGCGCGCAGTCACCTCCATAGAAAGTTGGTCAGAACAATCTTTTCGCTTCAGATGACATGTGCAGCGCCGTCGAATAATCCTGAACCACTCGCCCCCAACTCTCTATAGAGTAAACAGCACTGCCACAACTCCAAGAAAGTGCACCGAGCCGCACAAGGCCACAGGTGGAACAAAAAAAGCAAGATAAGTAAACTACAGACAAAAAACCAAATGCCACCTTACAAATGGGGTAGAAATAGTCCTACCAGCTGAAACGACTGGAGAAGCCAGTCGGGAAAAATACTCTAAGGCGGGAGTGTTCCCGTTGGTAACACTGTGGGCCGTCCCCTCAACAAAACGGATTACGCTGAATCAAGAAGGCACAGTAGCAGCCAACCAGCACTGTGAGCAGACACCCGTAGGTCTGTCTGTCGGGCCGACCTGCTGCCCCCCAATACCTGCCCTATCAGCGGTCCTGTCATCAAAAACAGTTCGGCTGAACGCAGTCCACACCCATTACCAACGAGTCCCTATTTCAAAAAAAGGTTTACCTCATCGAGGGAATTACCATCTGGAAATGAAGATTAATGACCACCAGGAACTGAAGATACAGTATGAGGAAGAATGAAAAGAAATAATCAGAAAAGTACTTGAATGAGACATATCAAGTAAGTTCAACATCATTAGGAAACTTAGATAGGAAATGTACAAGAGACAAAGAAAAAACACAAAAATAGTCAAAATCTAGGCTGTCCAGGATGAAGCTCTCAACCTAGCAAAATGCTTCTTTTTCCAAAATCTACACTTCACACTCAAAGAGAATCTTAAGAAAATGACTCAAGATTTATTTTCTCTAAGTTCTGGGCAGAAGTGGAATCAAACCTATTTTTAATTCCAGAACACTAAAATTGAGAATCTAAACCAAACCTAGATTATATAGAAGGAAGATTAGAAGTGAAAGTTTCGAACCAGTCAATCCTGTCCAAGAATTGAGTTGCAAACACGTTCAATGTATCTCGACTCAATATGGTTCTGGTAGGTCACATCATTTCTAAAGAATTTGACATGTGCACTCCTGGCTTAGTACGAATCTAGAAGATACCACTAAGTCACATTTCAATCCCATCAGAACAAAGGTGCTCTCCAAAGCCTACCCTCAACATAGAATCAAGAAACTATTTGTCACTTAACAACACAATCTAGATACAGACACAAGAAGCTAGATTTGAATCCGAAAAACTTGCACGAGATGATGAAGATAGAAGGGACTCAGATGAGATATAGATAAGATAAAAAGATAAGATAAAAAGTTAAGATAAAAAGATAAGAAACGAGAAAGTTGTGAGATATGAAACCAACCAAGACGTCCAGGTAGAGACTCAAGAGTTCAGAAATGTCACAAGTGAAATATCAAAGTTCAAATGGGGAATGCGGATTGATTCACAAAAAACAAGTTTTTTTTTAAAAACCGTTTATAATTAATGACTTGAAAATCCATCCCAGAAATCTCAACTCTGACATGTTATAGAGAGTAATATTATGACGTAGTATCATGTACAGGATGTTCATAAATTCTATTCCAAAAGATATCGAACAACCGAAAGTTGTCACAATGACACCTAAAATTTAATAGAACATTGAAGTTATGAATTCCTACAAACTCCTCATATAAGATGTGACATCCCTGAAAATATCTCAGTTCAGAGTCAAATAGGATTGCCATTTTAGTCGGATTCTTACCGCAAGGAAGGTTCTCCTGTTGAGTTATTCTAACGCCGACTCAACACAGCAATTCAAAATATTAGAAAATTATCTTATCTTACACCAAAAAAAAAATAGATTGAAATTCTTATCATCAAATACTTTGATAATTATAACTATGTATGTGCCACCAGGCAAATTCAAGATATTCCTATAAACTTGAATATTCAATCAAGATAAAAATGAAAATCTCCAATAATTGTAAAAAAGTTACCAAGCATTCCCGCAAATATATAGCCACCAGGCAAATTTAAGATACATCTCAATTTATGAACAATTGAGCACTCAAGCACATTTACATAGCAACACTGCATTCAGATAAATGTGCCCTTCAGGCAAATCCATAAAAAACTCACTATATTTGAGTACATACTCAAATTCCACAATATGCCACCAGCAATTTCAGAGATATAATAACTTGATTGAAAAATTTACAAGATACAAATTTTGATAAGATAAGATAAGTTGATGTAAAATAAGATAATTCCTTCTGAGCATTTCTACAGCCGATCCCAGAACGCAATTTTTATAAAAAAGTAATTTAGAGATAAGATGAAGATAAGATAATAGATAAATAGATAAGAAAGATATGCCATTTCGGTCGGATTTTTACCGCCAGGAAGGACTGATCCTGCTGAGCAATTCTACGGCCGGACTCAGCACAGCAATTTTGAAAAAAAAGATAAGATGAGATGAGATGAAATAAGATACGAAATATGAAGAAAACTCCATTTCGGTCGGATTTCTACCGCCAGGAAGGACTAATCCTGCTGAGCAATTCTAAGGCCGGACTCAGCACGGCAATTTTGAAAAAAAAAGATATAAGATAAGATAAACTGAGATATTTTAAGGTTCCCCATCATCCACATCACTTTCTAGAGAATCATTTTCAGAATCATCATCGGAGTCAAGATATGTAGGATCAATTTTCAAGTCTTTAACATGCCAGTTCCCAAGATCAGAACCATTCTCATCTTTCAAATTATACACTAATGGTGAAACAACCTTATGGACAATACAAGGAATGAATTTATTGGCCAATTTTGCTGAAAAATCATTCACAGCCTTAGACAAAACGTAATTTTTCTTCAAAACTCGATCACCAACTTGATATTTGGTGTTTCTCTTCCTGAGATTATAAGTCTTGGCATTTTGTTCGTATGCTTTGTAAATTCTTCCACGAGTTTTGATGAAAAATTCTGGCAATTCTTGCAAATCTGCTATTCTACCATTCTTTTCTGTTATGGTGACAATATTATTAGCATTTTCAGAAATCTGGCCAAAGTAATCTCCAGATACAGGAATATTCCTTCCAAAAGTTAAAAAGGCTGCAGAATAGCCTGTAACATCACTCTTGGCAAGCCGAATAGCTTGTGAAATTTTGAAAATGGATTGATCCCAATCTTTATGATTTTCTTTAATATAGGATCTGATGGCAGTAACTATAGTTTTATTCTGACGCTCAGTGGCATTAATTTGAGGGTGATACCTAGCATTATACCAAATTTCCTGAACTTTATATTCATTCATAAACGACTTGAATTCCTTGCTTGTGAAAACTGATCCATTGTCACATACAAAGATTTGCGGAACTCCATAAATCAGGAAAACATGATTTTCTATAAATCTAATGATTGCTCTAGACGTGGCTTTAGCCAACGGCTGTACTAAAATGAATTTTGTGAACCAATTACACACAACGAGAAGATACTGATTCCCATTCTTGGATCTCGGATATGGTCCTAACAGATCAGCAGAAATCAATTGAAACGGAAAGTTTATGTTCTTATAAGATCCCATCAACCCAGCTTGAGGCAAATTTGAGGGTTTGCATTTTGCACATACGGAACATCTCATAACATACCTGTGGACATTTTTTCTAAGATTAGGCCAATAATACAATTCTTTAATTCGTGCTACCGTCTTAGCTATTCCCAAATGTGCTGCTGTCGCACTGTCATGATACATATACAAGATATCCTTCCTATTCTCAGTTGGAACTACGATTTTCCATTTAGATAAATTTCCTTGTATATCCGAATTATCAAAAACATGTTTGTATAGAATATTATTATCAACTTTGAATGTAGGATAGGAGCTTGGATTTTCTGTAACTTTTTTACACATATCATTATACCATTTATCAGGCTTTAATAAAGATAGGTCCAATACAGCAGTTTCATTAATAGAGCGAGAAAGAGCGTCAGCTACAACATTTAGAGCTGCACGTCTGTGAACTATATCAAAGGAATATTGTGACAATTTGACAGCCCATCGAGCAATTCTTCCTGCTGGATTCGACATACTATTCAGCCACACAAGTGATGCATGATCAGTTATTATAGTGAAATGAGTACCCTCGACATAACAACGAAACTTCTCGATTCCAAAAATAACCGCCAGAAGTTCTTTTTCTATCGTAGAGTACTTACGTTGACATTTATTTAAGGTTTTTGATGCATATGCTATGGGATGCTCAATTCCATCAGTCTCCTGATACAAAACTGCTCCAACTCCTGTATTGGATGCATCACAATAAATCACAAAAGGCATTTCAAAATTCGGACTAGCTAAAACCGGAGCAGTTGTTGAGGATTTCTTAATCTGATCAAACGCTTGATCCGCTTCACTCGTCCACTCAATCAGTTGTCCTTTTTTCCGACCTCTGAGTAGATCAGTAATAGGACTACAAAGTGAGGAAAATTTTTTTAAAAACCTACGGTAATAACCAACCATTCCTACTAATCTTCGGATCTGAGTAGTTGTTTGAGGTTTTTCATAATTCAAAATACCAGATACTTTAGACTCATCAATTCTATGGCCATCTTTATCAACAGTGTAACCTAAGAACTCAAGTGATGATCTACAAAATTGACATTTTTCTAGATTAATTGTAAGACCTGCATCTACCAACTTCTGCTTAAGTCTCTCCAAGACGTCCAGATGAGTTTCAAAATCAGGGGTAGCCACTATAATATCATCAAGGTAATAGAAAACATAAGGTTCAAGGGAAGGGCCAATAACTAGATCCATAAGTCGACACATTGTCTGAGAACTGCACGATAATCCAAAGGGCATTACTTTGAATTCAAACAACCCCCTACCATACACAGCAAAGGCAGTTTTTGGGCGAGAAGACTCTTCCAAGGGAATTTGCCAAAACGCCTTCTTCAAATCTATCGAGGTAAGAAACTTGGCATCTCTCAATTTGCTCAAAGTTGCATCAATTTGAGTCATAGGATAAGAATCTCGAACAGTCACACTATTCACTTTTCTAGAGTCCAAAACTACCCTATATTCACCCGATTTTTTTTCAACTAGCCACAAGGGATTACACCAAGGAGAACTTGAGGGTTGAATCACATCTAGTTCCAACATTTCATCAATTTCCCTGTGAAGATGCTTTTGCATAGCAGGAGACAAGGGATATTGTCTTTGTCTGATTGGTGAGGCTGTACCAGTGTTTATAGTGTGTTGTAAGAGATGAGTTCTACCAAGCTTATCCTTAGGAGCAATATTTGAGAAGGAATCCACTAAGATCTTCAATTTAACATTTTCTTCCATTGATAATTCCTCAGCTGATTGGATACTATTAACAAGGCAGATTTCTACTGACTCCTGAAGGTCATAGAAATTATTTCCAAAATCAGCCTTAATGTGAAATTCCTTGAGGAAATCAATACCTAAGATCAAGGAATGTTGAACAGAAGGAATGACCAAAAATTTATGTGTTCGACAAAGCCCTTGAAGAGTAATAGGTAGAATAACAAAGCCTAAACAGTCTTGCAATTGTCCATCAGCAGTTGTGACTTGTAGCTGTTTTTCATACTGTATTGTCACTTTCCATTTTCTCAAAAGTGAAAAACCCTCAAAACCTAATATTGATGAACAACTTCCAGTATCAACTAGAGATAATATACTTTCAGTGAAAATATTAATGTACAGATATGGACGATTATCGTGAGTTCTCTTGACAAATATGGGACTGAGAGAAGGAACGATATTATTCGAATCTGAACAAGAACAGAAATTTTTAACCACATTCAACCATTTCTGCCATTCTTGACTGCCTTGACTTATTCCTTTTACCTGGAATTGTTTTTGGAGGTGCACGCTCCTGTTTCTGGACTTGATGTTGTGGTAACGGCGTCCAGATTTCCGGAACCACGTTTCACGTTTTTTGAAGCACATTTAGTGCATTTTGACTTAACGATATTTTTAGTACCACAACCATAGCAAAACACAGTTTTAGCTTGACGACATTCACGATAAACGTGACCATTTTTCAAACAATTCCAACAATTACCAGCACCAAATGCTGAGATTTCCCTACTGGAGCTAAAGGGTTTTCTTAAGGAATTTGCAGGGTCAAAACCAGAGGAACAACTTAAGTCAGGCTCCAAAAGACTGGATTTTTTATAAGAAGGGGGTTTATAACGTTCAGACCATTCCTTCGACTCTTCTAATTTTTTGCATAAGATATAAAGTTCTGACATTTTATCTATATCCCTCAAGGCAAGTTGAGAAATATAACAAGGTAGCAAATTTCTTTGAATCTTATTCACCATTTCTTTTTCTGTAGGTTTATTTGTAAGTCTATTGAAGAGGCCTTCCATAGCCGAAATATAAACTAGAACTCTCTCATTATTCCCTTGGGTTCGATTATCAATTTCTCTATTCAGGGATTCATCATAATGATATGGCAAAAAGTCACTTTTTAGTTTTTGCACTAATTCATCCCAGTCTGCAACTCGAGATTTGTTGTTATTATACCACGTCCAAGCAATATCTTTAAAAAGATCACCAGCAGTCAAAAATAATTGATCTTTAGACACATTTCTTGAAATCCTGAATGACTCAACTTTTTCCAAAAACGCTACCAGAGATTCTTTCCTAGTATCACCACTGAAAGATATGTTCCATTTATATGGGAGGACAGGTTTAGAGAAAGAAAAATTATTTGTGCTGTTTGATGGTGATGGATTCGAAGGTGTAGAAGTAGCTAGAGCGCCTGGCATTTTATCACTGAAATCAGCTTCTAATCCAATAAGTTTTAATTGAACCTCTCTCTTCGCTGCTTCCTCACTTTCTTTATCAACTTTCAAACGATGAATCCTACCAGAAATGTGAGTTAATCTTGTTTCTAAACGTTTACGTTCAAGCGTATTTCCAGAGAAAGAATCTATTTTTTTCTCTAGATCAATCAATGTTTCTCTAATTTCTACCAAATCTTGATCATGGGTATAACATTCAGACAAAGCTCCTGAAAAACTTCGATTTGCAGACTGTTGACTCAACAACCCTCTCAAAATCTTTCTTCGTTCATCAACTGTTCCAGTTGCTGCAAAGTCCCTAATCTTAATCTCATAATTGAGTTCATTCGACAACAGATGATTTGGTTCCATGGTGAAATCAAAGAAATTTTTAAGGATAAAATATAGATTACAATGTCGTAACTTTTAATATAGATATATAGGAATAATATTCCAGATAAGTTCTCAAACCAATATGTCAACAGAATAATAAATATCAAACCAAAAATCAAGAAAATTTAAGCGATAGTAAAGGTAAAGGTGATGGATAATATCGATCAAAAAAATATGTTTGAGGTAAGAAAAATAACTGATATTCAGCAAATATTGACCAGAAAAATATTATTGCTGTCACTATCAGAAGAGTTCTTGAACGATTACTCAACACAATTTAGTCACCATTAAGGTTGGGCGCCAAGTGTAATGAAAGATGTTCAAAACGCCCTTAGCTCTTTAAATTTTGTGAACAATGAGATTCCTGAGGGGTGAATTCTTTGGACTATCCTCCTGTAGGTGATTTTTGTGCTATCAGGATGGAATATTAATTGTGTTAAGTGGAATGGGCGCCAGCTTATTTTATTTAGGAATGATAAAAAAAAACAAGCAAAAAAAAACTAGAAGTCAAGAAATAGGTAAATACTCAATTCATAAACTTTTATCTCAAGAACTCTCTTCCTGTTAGTAGAAGCAATAAAAACAAAATTTTCAAATAAACATCTATTGACAACAATGAAAAGTGTTGAAATTCACAATGCCAAAAATGATTTACAATATATTTACTGTTCTCAACTTTTACGAGTTCTGATCAATATTGTTAACTCAGACCATAACACGATACTTGCGGATGTGTCCTAGATTCCCAGTTAGTACAACCAGCCTCTGTAGCTAGATCTGAACGAATGCTGCTCAGCTCTAATGCAGTTCCACAATTTACGAGGTCGAAGATGGCAGGTGACAGCTCGGATGATTTCTAGAGGCGAGCTCCTCGGCTCTTTGCAGGTCTACAATCTCAGCACTGAGATATGGGAAATCTAGGTGATCTTCAACGACTCGTGTTGTACTGGTCGTATTGAGCTTCTTGATTGATCACTCGTGTGTCGACATAGAATGAAAGTTAACGAGAATCAGTAAATTTTCAAGGAGGGTGAACCGCTGATGGTTCCTAGTGAAACATGTCTTGAAGCTGAGGGCTACAAAACACAAATGTTGAAGTCTAGTATATAAAAAAAACTGAAGTTTTACAATGACAAAATATTGAAAAGCAAGTTTATCAAAAAAAAAATAATGTTAAAGTCTAGTATTTAAAAAAAAACTGAAGGTCAATGCTAAAGTTTTACAATGACAAAATATTGAAAATCAAGTTTATCAAAAAAATAATACAGGATTACCAGAATTATCAAAAAGATACCAGATAACCAGAAAACAATAAAATTGATTCAAAAATCTGTGTTTCTATCTTGGTAATACATATACATATACAGATAGTATGATCTTAAGATAAAATTGAAAATTATCAAGGTAATATCTATGTAATATTTGACATAAGAAAATAATTGCTGAATTATCACACTTCGTGCAATTGGCCACTTGCACGAATAAGAACTTTGAATTTTATAATTGCCACAATAGATCAAGATATTTCCTGAGAAGAAGGAAAGAGGAAAGAGGAAAAAAAATGGGTTTTGAGTGAAGGTAGGCACAACCTTCAAATTCCAAATTTTTTTATATGAGATTGAGCAATATTCACTCTGTTTAAATAGCAAATGGATCAATGATATTAATTCACTCAGGTGGATAAGAATTGTGAATCTCTCATCCAAGAAAAACAAAAGATGCGCACGTGAGCAACAGTTGACACTAACAGATTTAATATCTAGATTCAAAATGCACACTGTTTACTCACCTGCGCATGTGTTTCTCCTCCTTGAGCCAAAATTCACAATCCTTCCTGTGTTTCTCCAAATTTTCACCAGGAATTGATTTATACTTATGCAGTCTTCACGACTATGATTTCCTTGGCGACAGCCAAACTGAAAGAATAAAAAAAACACAGAAAGTTTTCCACTCAAAGGAATCCTGGGTGATCACGTGCTCTAACACACACTCAACTTTCGATACTAATCAAGTGAGTGAGTATTGAAGGAGAGCAATGCAACAGCTATTTTACCAAGCTGTAAAATATCTTATCAAGCGATATTTCAAATAAGCTATTCAGCCAAAGAAAAGAAAATTTGCTATCCAAACAGTCTACTGCGTGTTATTAGACACGGCCATTTTCTGATCAAAATGCTCACTACAAGAAATTCAACAAAATTAAATCTGCAATCTTCGAAACAATCAAAAATCAAAATTGTGCCTACCTCAAATCACTCTGATGTCACAAACGTTGAAAAACTCGAGCTTCCAAAATTTTTCTACGGGAGAATCGACAAAAATCGAAAAGGTCAACGTCGAGTTGTTCTTAGTTCGAAAGGTCAAAGGGAAGAGAGAGAATTTTCGTTTCACCTTCGCTTCAAGCAAATTCGTTATCACGTGACTTCTATCAATCATTCGATTGGCCAACGGACATGTCTGTAAATACACTTGTTGAATTGTGTACGCGCAGGTTCCTACACCTTAGCTAGTGATCCAGTTCT
>OU896714.1:23699113-23724590 GCA_918026855.4 Phaedon cochleariae | reverse complement strand
ATTCATTATTTTCACTGACTATTTGGGCAAAAACACCGGTAACTCTGATTTAACAACAACAACTGGAGATCAGAATGGATGGTTGACGGTTGAGTTTGTTTTTTCAAAGCTTCTTGTCGCATGATATAGGAAGATATCCGATTGGGATCTACGGTCATCGTCGTCTACAGAAAACAGAGCGGCGGGTAAATTCAAAATGTCAATTAGGTAGTGAACAGTAAATATGAATACTGTCTGTAGGTTAATCGAGGAGGTGGTACATTCATTTTACTTGGTTTTTTGGGATTTTCTCTCCTCGTTTCTATAAAATAAAAGTATTCGTATTATTTCAATATATTTGTAGAGGGACAAATCAGATGATTTGCCCCAAAATGTCACTGCGTTTAACAAATTTTTCTATCAGGGAATCTAAAAGAAAAATCCAGTAGCTTGTCAGTGACAATTTGCATTTACATGTTGAGAACGGGAGCAGAATCGGTCCCGAAACGTCCAAAGATAAGTACAAATTCGATATTTTTTCAATATATCTATATATCTTTCCTTCAAAAATTTTTTCAAACAAATTGTCACTGACAAGCTACTGGATTTTTCTTTTAGATTCCCTGATAGAAAAATTTGTTAAACGCAGTGACATTTTGGGGCAAATCATCTGATTTGTCCCTCTACAAATATATTGAAATAATACGAATACTTTTATTTTATAGAAACGAGGAGAGGAAATCCCAAAAAACCAAGTAAAATGAGTAAAAATGAACTTTTGAATTTGAGAAAATGTAAGAAGATTTTGTGGAATAGAATTATTCCGTTCGATATTTAATAAGTAATTGTACATAGAACTGAGATTTCTAATGTCAGATCTCTTGTTCATTCTGTGTTCATTATTAATAAGAACCATTTCAAAAAAATTGCGTTTGACATAATTATTTTCATTAGCTGAAATTTTGACATTACTAAAATTCATGTGATGATCAGATTTAATGACATGTTCTGCTAGTGCACATCTTTTTTTGTTGCATTTGCAATCACTTTTTTGGGAGGTGAGACGGCTGATAAATTTTTCGAAGTTTGTCCAATGTGAACCAAATCAAAATTGAGATCGGGAATCCTATATATAACATTCGTTTTTTCCAGTGTTTTTAACGGAGTTTAAGTTTTTGAAATAAAAAATTTGAGAATCTATTTTGCAATGATGATATTTTCATTTTTAAACATACTAGAAAGTCTTGAAGTGAGTTCTTCTATGTAAGGTAGAGATCTATATTTCGGTAATTCCACATTTTAGGAGTTATCTGGAAACCTTTCAACTCTTTCCTGAATTCGAATTTCTAAATTGTACAGTATGGAATTGATTATTTGAAGTGGATTAGAATTTTCGAGCAATATTTGTTTCATATCTATATTGAACATACACGATAAGAGTTTGAAAATAAAATATAAAAACTTCTGAAATTGAGAATTTGCATTCTCGTTCAGACAAAAATATGTATATGCACACATCATTCTGAATATTCAACAGAAAACAACTACTTTCCTGGCTATTTGCCACGTCGAACATTGAATTATATCTGATGAACATTAAAAAGGAGAACATGAAGAATAAAAAATAAAATCCTCCGAAATTGAGAATGTTCAATATATTGATATAATTCAATGTTCGTCGTGGCATATAGCCAGGAAAGTAGTTGTTTTCTATTGAATAAACTGAAAAAAGTAGATATTCTCATCACATAGAGAATGCGAATTCTCTATTTACTGCTTCATATAAATATATATCCATTTTTGTATGTCCATAATTCATCTGAGAATATTCCTTTTCAACACTTTCATACCCAATCAGGGGGTTCAAACTTGAACGATAGAAACTTGTGATTTTTATAGACCTCTAATCGCAGATTCGTGATAGAGTCTCAGTAAAGGGACTATGCCGAAACGGCCGCAATTTTCAAAATTCTAAGTCATTTTTCCCCAGATTCTACGGAAATTCTATGCTGCACGGCGGAAAGCCCCATAAGAGCCCATGTGTTAGAGAGAGACAGACGATGCGATTTTTCCCCAGATCTACGGACTTTTTCCATGAATTTTAAGGTCCATTCTGGTCATTTTTTACGCTTTCAAGGTCATCCGTCTCCGACGAGTGGGAACGGCGATTCTGGTGCTGCAGACCTCTGAACGCTCTCAAATAGGATTGTTCGATGGGCCCTAACCTCAACTAGGGCCAGATAGTGAATATTATGTACGAAAATCAACTTTTGAAGGGCCTCAAGGGCCATATAGTGAATATTATGCCAACTATAGGTTGTTGTATATCAAATGAAAGGTCTCTGCTTGAAATTTACGAAAATCAACTTTTGAAGGGCCTCAAGGGCCATGTAGTGAATATTATGCCAACTATAGGTTGTTGTATATCAAATGAAAGGTCTCTGCTTGAAATTTACGAAAATCAACTTTTGAAGGGCCTCAAGGGCCATATAGTGAATATTATGCCAACTATAGCTTGTTACCTATCAAATGAAAGGTCTCTGCTTGAAATTTACGAAAATTAATTTTTGAAGGGTCCCCAAGGGCCATATAGTGAATATTATAACAACTTTTGGTTGTTGTATATCAAATGAAAGGTCTCTGCTTGAATTCCACGGAAATCAAGGGCCTCAAGGGCCATATAGTGAATATTATGCCAACTGTAGCTTGTTACCTATCAAATGAAAGGTCTCTGCTTAGAATTTACGAAAATAGAGGGCCTCAAGGGCCATATAGTGAATATTATGTCAACTTTAGTTTGTTATTTATCAATACAAATGTCTCTGCTAGAAATTAACAAAAATCAATTTTTGAAGGGCTTCAAGGGCCATATAGTAAATATTATGTCAACTGTATGTTGTTGTACATCAAATGGAAGGTCTTTGCTTGAATTTTTCGTGAAGTGCCATTTAGTAAATATTATGTCTATAGGTTGTTGTATATCAAATGAAAAGTCTATGCTTGAATTTAGGTCAGTCAAAAGTGTTATCATGTTTTGCTCATGATATGTTTTCATGATATATTGAACAAATATCGAATAACTCGTAACCAAAACTCGTAAAACATATCTGAGTTTCACCAAAGGATTGAAATCAGACTCAATGTAGTCAATTCTTTAATATATTCGATGATCTATACAAATAACAGCACATTTCCCCACCACCCTCGAGGTAGTGCGTTTTGGCGCGTTGCTTCTTTTTTTGAAAGTGGGAAGCTCCCCGGTAGGCCTACTCTGACCACTTGTGGTGATAAATAATTAGGTTATCAAAAAATAGCATTTTTTTTTCAGACTGCACGAAGATTTATTCCTAAATTAATAAAAACACTTCATTAATTCGTCTGATGGCCCTTTCTCCAGACAGCACGAAGATTCATTCCTAAATTAATAGAAACACTTCATTAATTCGTCTGATGGCTCTTTCTCCAGACAGCACGAAGATTCATTCCTAAATTAATAGGAACACTTCATTAATTCGTCTGATGGCTCTTTCTCCAGACAGCACGAAGATTCATTCCTAAATTAATAGGAACACTTCAATAATTCGTCTGATGGCCCTTTTATGTTCATGGCATCTTTTTTTGATTGCTAACCTAACCATTTATCACACAGTTCATTTTGAAATTCATATATCGATTTCCATATCTTCACCATTGATGGAATAATGGCCCCATGGAAGAGTGTCATACGATCCTGGTATGATGTACCTCTTATCATCTTCGGAGCTAAGGGCGATTTTTTCTTGGCTGATTGAATGAACATGGTGTTTCTTCGCTCTTATTAAATTTTGGGAAACCTTCTTATGTGTGGCTGTTTCTAGGCATTCAACGTAATCCTCGAAATTTATAGTTGTTTCGACAACAGATGATTTCACTCCTTTTGCTTTTTTCGTCACACCGATATTCATAATGATTCCATCGATTTCATCCTCATCATAATCCTCCGCTTTCAACTTTGCCCTCTTCTTCACAATATCATCATCAGTCACCAGCACCTTTATCGAGTATAATTTTGACCGTAGGCCTACATAATCCGTCATTATTCTACTTTTGTTTTCATCGGACATCATTCCCAACACCTTCTTGTTGACTAGAGGAATGTCATGGATATTATCGCTGGGATAGTCTGAAGTGTCGAAGTGGGTGTGGCAATCTCGCTTCATGACTGCATATGGATCTTGATCAATAATCTCATAGATGAGTGAGTCGGTGTCAGTGTAGCAGACGGTACAATCATCACCAAACTCTCCGAGCATATAATCATAATGGAAGCCGAAGATGGTGGTTTTGGCTAGATCGAGAATGGCCTGACCGACGTAGATAGGCTTGTTCAGCCAGATTTCCAATTTTCCTAGTTCGACTGCTACCAAGTTCTTGTTGAAAATGGTGCAGTTCTTGAATTCGGGTTTGGAAATGTAAGCCTCTGCACCATATCTTCCGGCCCACTCCGTCAATAGTCGAACGTTCACCCTCTTTCTAACGTTTTCCATCGTCTTACCGAAAACAGCATTGTTCATAAGTTTGAAGAGGTTTTTCTCAAATTCATTTTTAGCTTGTTTACGGAGGTCGGTGTTGAGGTCTATATATGATTTGAGCCATGTAGATTGCCGGAACTTGAGGACGCGATGAATTTTGGTCAGGACCATCCCATGCTCCAGCGCTTGTTTGAGGGCTCGGTAGTGGATGACGTAGCGTGTTTTATGGTTCAGCGTTGCCATCAGCTTGGTAGGTTGGGAAGATCTTGTCGGAGGTTTCATAGTTTTCGGGTTGATGTGTTCGGGACAGAATGGTATATCTTTGTGGGAATCATGGAGGTTTTGCGGGTATTCTAGGTCAACCTCCAATATGTATCCTTCTGAAGCATCATCAGCAACGGTTGTAACATCAAGATTAGTGTCGGCCCATTCAAATCCTCCATATGGCAATGCCTGAGACATAGCCCACCCATATTGATTGTTCACGTCATAATACATCAGATATGAGACGGGCTTTGCCGGATCATACGAAGGCATGTATTTATTGTTTGCTTTGGCTCTTCGTTTTGTGCATATTTGACTGAGGCCTCCACGAATTCCTCGTTCAACGAAAAGGAACATGTCAGGATCGGTAAGCAACTCCAACTTTTGCTTAGTATGTTTCAGCATGGCATCCCACGTGAACCCAGGCAGGGTGTAATAGTGTGCAGGATCGAGACCATAGGTATTGTGGCAGCTAGTCCGAAACTTCTCGAAAACATCGGCCAACAGCATGATATCGGTCTTCATGTATAGATCCACGTACTGCCCCAAGTCATGACAATTGAACTTTGACCATACCAGCTTGGCGCGAAGATAGAGTCTGCGAGGGCATGGTTTGTCATACAATCTGCTATAGAATGACTCTATTGGAGGAA
The DNA here is from genome assembly GCA_918026855.4 of Phaedon cochleariae. Classification (NCBI taxonomy): domain Eukaryota; kingdom Metazoa; phylum Arthropoda; class Insecta; order Coleoptera; family Chrysomelidae; genus Phaedon; species Phaedon cochleariae. The sequence goes on along the minus strand of OU896714.1, from coordinate 23,719,183 downwards.
GTTGAGTTTCGTTGAAGCGTTCAAATGAGTCGATGTAGTCATACGGCATCACACCTTTTTTAGTCAATATTTGAAAAAGTTCTTCAGGAATTTCGCTGAATTGTGACCTCAAGTTCGGAAATTCTTCTAGATATGATGCCAGCATGTCTAGAGAGGAGTTCATGAAGCGAAACGAGTCAATGAAACGGAACTGAATTGAAGTCTCATCGACGTGTTTCGTGAAGGAGATGTATTTTTCTTTGGTGATTGGCAACAAATCAACTCTACCCTTCATTTTAGATGCTATATCTTCAATGATGAAATTTGCATCATAACCACTCAGATTGTGGAACACAACAGGCACCACATGGCTGTCTTGGTATCCAACGTTGCAGCTTTCATGTGCAGGACCTCTGTAGTTGTTTTCCGGAATGAGATGCGTATGGTCACGTACTTTCTTATCATCACGTCCAAAAGGTTGTTCACAAATGTGGCAGTATGTTGCTTTTCTGAATTCTGCTTCCTGTTCAGCAGTCATGTCGATGTTGTATGGACATAAAAACACCGTAGACATATCCTCAGCCAACTGGTTGAGCTCATCAGCGAACCACGCCATACAGTCCTGCCCTCGGTACGAACGATAAAAGGAGAGAGAATCGTCGTAGGAGCATTTCATAAAGTATCCGACGGCAGCTGGAACGTGGTGCTGAGGCTTCTTTGGATCTCCAGTTTTCTCCAAAACAGACTCCAAATCAGCATAAACTATAAATGGGGCCTTCTCCTTGTTTTTATGGTTCTTGAATTTCAGGATGTTTTTCCCCTCCTCAGGCATTCTGATTGCAGTCTCATTTATCCTTATGCAATTCTCAGTATGTTTGATGAGTTTATCTTCAGAATAGAAGTAATGGAGACAGCGGTCACAGATAAAGTTCTTATGTCCATGTTTGCTCAGTTGCGAAGATAGGAGTCTGGACAGATCCTTTACCCACACATAATGATACTTGGTTGGGGATGTTTCGCAAGCATCTTTCTCATCAAAGTACTGATCCTGGACAAGTAGGAGATTGACGTGTCGGTCTTTCTTATCCTTTGTCAAGTATGTGGGCAAAGTCTGCAAGTTTTTTGATTTCTTCTGTAGAATGTAAAGATTGATTGACATGTCATTCTGTTTTTCGAACCGAGGAATCTGTTTGACAGTCATAGGAAACTGAATGCCCTTGAGGTTGAGAACTGTAGAAGGGTGGGGGTATGAGGATGTTCTATCTGTATCATGCACATCAGGATACATCGCAGAAGTTATCGCCCAAGCAAAGCATAATTCATCTTCGTTTTTTACGTTGATGCAAGCTTGCTTCCGCTTTATCTGAGAAGGCAACTCGATGTATGAAGAGCCAAGTTGAGGAGTAAACTTGTTGATGTTCACCCCCAAATTGATGATATTTTTCAGCGCCCATCCGCTGTCACGCTCTTGGAATTCCTCCAACTCTGTCAAAATTGGTGCTGTAATCTTTTCATCGAACCATACATTCAAATTGGTGTCCTTGTAGATGGGAGAGTTTGAGGTAGTGAAGTACTTGTACTCTCTAAGTACACTATCTCCCTTCACAAGCTCAAACTCTCCACAGAAAACTGAATTGACCTTGATTGCAGCATCTCTTTTCAACGCGTTCTGGATACGCCGGCTGAACAACGCTTTGCAATCAGTCAAAAAAGCCGCAGGATCCTTATGCTTTAAGTTCGAGATTACTCCAGTCCGAATCCTGCTATTGAAAGCCGATGAAGAATCGTCCCAGCGAACTCGGTGTTTAGCAGTTTCCTTTCTTGATGTTAGTCCGGCCCCTTTCTTTTGAAGTGCTTTAAACTGGTTCCGCAAACTTCTAATATTCCGGAGACAGGCCTCCAGATGCTGCTTCTCCCCAAAGGTCTTCGCATATCTCATTGCATCGTTAAGCCGCTTTATTCCTTTTCCACATTCTCGTAATCCTTTTCTAACCTCCTGTTCATCATTGTTAGATTTCACAGAGCCCAGTATTGAAGCGATGTACTTCAGCAAGTCGGCAAACAGCGACATTTCTACAACTGGAAAAATATAAAACTCTAATTGACAATGAAAATACGTCTGCACTCAAGCGTAGTCAGTGATAGAATGCGATGGATTGGGACTTCTGAGCTGAGTTTAGGGTTTTCGCATTCCCACTCCTCAGACGCATGCGCAGATCACCCTTTCATCTCTGATTCCTTCTATGATTTATCCTGAACTGAACTCAGCCAACCGCACAACTAAAAAATTAGATCCCGAGTCAGAACATCCAACAATGTGAATAAGATATGAAGCGTTGGTAAAGGTTCAACGAAATATATTTGTAGACAATAGCTTTATGGATCTTTTCACATCCAACTATCATATGGAGCAGTTATAGCAAATATATGTGAGCGAGGTCATCAGGTGTATACTGCACGAAAACTTTGCGATAAATGTTTTTTAAAAGGGGGGCTTCAATAGTGGAGAGTGGATTCCCTTCAACATCAACTCATGGGTTAGTTATGAAAGTTTCAGAAAATGGCAATTTGGTTATGATCGACGTCAATTATTGTGCGAGAAATGTGGAAAATTCATCAATAGAACAGACATGTTTCGCCACATGAAGAATATTTATAAAATGAAAGACTTTTCCATCCAATTTGTCCACCCTAGTCCGACTCAAGGAATAGAGTGTAACCTGACTGATTATCTAATCGCGATTGACAGGCGTACCGGAGATAATTAGATCGCTTTAGCAGTCTTCAGAGCAGTCAGACACATCAGACACCATAGGGCCCGCAATGGAATAATGGAGGAAGTGGCAGATTTGAAATACTGTATTTCCTGTATCTAGTGAACAATTCTTCAATAAAGGTCATCCTGAACAAAAAAATTCGTGATTGAAGAGATTGTTATGTATATGAGATATCAATCTCGAACTACCGGTCACAGTTTCAAAGTTGTGAGACATCAGCAGGAGCAAGACGACAAGAATGGTGTAGAAAACATTTGTGAGTTTTCAAAGTAAGAAAAACTACACCTTGTTGAATTCTTCAGACTTACAATGAAGGAAAATTCAAGGATTGTGGAATATTGCATATATATTCATCAATAAATGTGCTCATTCTTATTGTTCCTTTTGTTCATTTTGGAAATCATTGTTGATATTTGTTCATATCGATAATGTATCTAAAAAATCAATAAGTTACACAATTGACTCGGAGTTCATACCTATTTTTCCAAACTGAAGGAACAAATGAATTTTTAGTCAGATTTTAGATTAATTTTTTAGGTTATAAACTGAAACAATAGGAATTGACCAAACTATCATAACATTATTGAATCAATATTACAAGAACATTTCGTGTGAACATAACATCCTCCAAATCAGCGTTAGGTTAATAATCATCATTTCCTGAAAATACTCTAGAAATGTCAAATAGATAGTCTTCGAAAAATTAGGTTATTGATTGATTATTTCTAGCATTCATCTTCAAATTAATTGTTTTCGAAGAACATTTCGAAGACCAAAGAATATCTAAATATAACGCAAAAAGTTCGAAAGGGCTAAATTGGGCACTACCTTCAAAATTGTATCACTCTGTCTGTTAGCCATAAATATTGAGTTTTTTCAAGCTCCCTCGCACGTTAACATGATATTTTTTTCTTAAAATGTATGTACCTGTTGAAGTGATGCTATAAAAATTGACTCACCCTGTATATACACATTATTAATTTGTTACATATGCTGAATTTGCTATTTGTTTATAGTACACGTGCACATTCGCCCGTTACTTCCATCAATACTAATTCAAAAGAAGTATGGAAAACATTTCAATTAACCAAAATTGAGGAATTGTCAGGCAGGGTTATAAAAAGAAGCACCGATTGTTGGGTTCATTAGTTTGTCAGTTTCTTTCATACTGCTAACATGCCTAGAGAATGCAATTGGGGAAGACCTTGCAATTGCAGCGAATGCATTCCCGATGTGAAGAAAATTTGTGAAATCTGCTACAAAAAGGAAGGTTTCAAAGTGGGGAGTACTCTCAGAGAAGATAGAAAAGGATGCAAATATTACGAATTCACCACATGTTGTAGGGATTGTTACTGGGAGGAACATGGTGAGAAGAAAATAACTGAGTTCAATCGGATGCTAAGAGTTCTGGAAGAGCAGACCAATAATCCCACTGAAATGCGTATCAAAGAAAATTTCACCAATGAAAAGGATATCAGCAGCTTCTTTGTGTAAGATGTTCGATCGGCAATCACGGAGTTTGAGGAGAAGGCATCAGTTCTTCGCAGAATTTGGAAAAATGAACACAAAGATATATTGGAAAACAAGTGATAAACGAATTGAATTTGAAAGTGGTGTGCTTGCTACATATGGCGATGACAGTATAGTTTGGTTTAAAAAAATAGTTCTCGACAATGTTATGAAAAGAGTGAAGGAGCATGGTATTCCAATTAATTCTATTGATGTACAGTTATTTCCATCATTCACCGGTCACAGTTTCGAAGTTGTGAGACAGACACCAGCAGAAGCAAGACGACTAGAATGGTGTAGAACACATTTGTGAGTTAGGTCACAAAAACTATAGTTCTTGTTGAATTCTCCGGATTCATTATGTAGATTCATGGCCGATATTCACAGAAAAGTCGAAGATTGAAAAATATTCAATATATTCATCAATAAATCTAACCATTTCTATAATGTGTCTTTTATTCATCATATGAGGTATTAATTATAATATGTCTCTATCGATTCAATTGACTTAAAATTCATATTTCTTCAATCTGCAGGAAAATGTTTATTTTAATTGAGATTTCTGATTTCAAATTTTTCGGGGATATAAACTGAAGAGACTGGATTGCCTATCATAACATGATTCAATTAATATCAAAGGAACATTACTTGCATAGTTATCAATCATACAGGGTGTTTCAGAATTCAATATCAAGATTTCAGGAATTTCATGTCAAGATGAGACTTTTTTCTTTATGAGTAGGCAGAACGTTTCGTTATCTATATAAAGATCGTTGAAGTTTCAATATCATTTAAGGCGTGGAAAGAAAATTCTGAATTGAAAAACCCAATCACAAAGAGATAATGCGAATTCTCAATGTATTTCTTCATATACCGGGTGTTAAAGGATCACGGTAGATTAATGAACTTATTTTGGTGATAAATCATTAATTTTTGACGGGCTTCAATTTTTGAGCATTACACTTATCGATATGAGTACATCAGACTCGGTTCGATTTGTCATGGCATAGATGGAAAATCAAAAATGAGATTAGAATCAATATTGGAGTTTGAAATGTCACTTATGTGGTATCATCGGATTCATAAAATGACGCAGAATTCGAAAATGCCATGATATACAGAGTGAAACCGTAAGTGTAAAATGAAAGATGTTTATATCAAAATATGACATTTATCAAGTTGATGGGCCATTCCAAATTTCAATCACTTATCTCAAGAACTAAAGGAGAAAATGGGGGTGTACTCCTGTTACACCCGGTATATACATTTTTTCCTATTCATAAGATATATGAGAATATTCCATCTGAATATCTCATTTAGGACTTCAATATCTACCAGCGAATAAGAGGTAGACATGCTTGGCCCTCGAAATAAAATATCTTCCTCTAGATTCTAATAATCACATGACATATTGTATAATCTGGACCCTGAAACGTTAACTTTTTTCTTTATCGCTTGGAGCGCATGAAAGGAAATTCCGATAATGTTTAAAGAACATCGAAAAGATAAAAACTATGCGTGGAGAAGGTATACTTGCCATTTCACAAGAAATAATTACAGCAAATATAACATTCCATTACATAATATATTCAATAATGCTTCCTATGGTTTGCATCGACTGGTTCATCGACTTGTGAGTCAAGGTCAGTAATATAATGGCATACTCGCGCTAATCATGTGAAGAGTGAAAGTTTCTGTTGCTTATCATCGTATAGGAAGGTATTTGAACCGGAAAAATGAGTGAAGTAATCAACGCAACGATTATTCTGGTTTGACGCCAAAAATTGAACTGATAACGATGAAGAAAAAATATTCAATATTCTATTATCCGAATCCCATATTCTTTGAATATTGAAAATATTCTCCTAATATAGGCTCTTTCATATTCAATGGGTTCGTTCATTTAGGGTAGTCTCCCGAATAATAGAAATGTGTTCTGAAATTGGAGCGATAATGTGAGAACAAAAATATAAAATGAACTGATAGAACATTCATGAACCATCAGAGGCTAACGGTCGAACCCAACCGTTTTCTAGATCAGAAGCACCGCAAATATGTCAATGACTCTTGCAGTAAGTTTGTTTTGCAAAAATTCAATCTTTCTCACGTTTGTTTGGTATTATGTATAGGAAAATTGGGCATTGTAATTAGACGGGTAAATTTTTTGGCTCAAAAAAAATTGCAATTTTCGTATTCTCACTGGAATGATAAACAGCCCACTTTAATTGTAAATTTTTTGTCGTCTTCCAATTGAGGAAAGTATAAACTGGTTATATCTTAATGATCTAATAGAATCAAGAACTAATTTTTGGCATTTTGAAATGATGCATAAGTTTGTAACAATTATGAATTTTATTGTCATAATAGTGAAGTTGATATTATTTTGCTGCTTCCTTCATCTCTCTCTTGTTGTTGGATTCAACCGTAGAATAGTTCATTTATAATAAAAACACATTATAACAATTCCGTTTTGTCCTCTACCACCTTTCTCCTGGGACACGAAGGTTGCACAATTTCATCATATTTATTGAATTCTTCTGCAAGTTATCAGTTGAGAAATATGAATAATAAGTTTGATTTGTCGATATCATAATATGCAGTGAATTGTTTACATTATAATATCTGATATTTAACAAATATAATTCAATATTTTGTGGTATTAGCCAGGAAAGTAGTTGTTTTCTGTTGGATATTAAAACGATGGTTATTGAACATTTTTTCACATTGGGTTATTTCCAATATTTGACAGTTATGAATATCGTATGGTATTAGCCTGAAAAGTAATTGTTTTCTGTTTGATATTTCAGCAATGATTTTCGAGTTTCATATTTTCTAGGGTGATTACCACTTTTAGGTGATTTAAGGACACGTGGTCCCTTATAAAATATGAACCCGACCCTCTGACGATAAGTTTTTTCTTTTTAAACACATGTTATAAACAATCATGGATCGTTTGATCTGTTATTATATATTTTATTTGTATTTCAACTCTCATAACTTTGCACTAATTTCGGCTGATGATAGGCTTATGTGAGCCCGAAACATGTACCTTTTTTGATCTTTGATTATATTGAAAGTTGTGGAGATGATTTTTTCATCTGTGGATAAACAATTTCCATTATATGGGATATGATTTATGCTCATATATCTCATTATTCTAGTTCTAATGATTTAAAATTTGAAAATGAAACTTGATCAATGAAGAAAAATGTTTTTTCCTTAACAAATATAATTCAATATTTTGTGGTATTAGCCAGGAAAGTAGTTGTTTTCTGTTGGATATTCAAACGATGGTTATTGAACATTTTTTCACATTGGGTTATTTCCAATATTTGACAGTTATGAATATCGTATGGTATTAGCCTGAAAAGTAATTGTTTTCTGTTTGATATTTCAGCAATGATTTTCGAGTTTCATATTTTCTAGGGTGATTACAACTTTTAGGTGATTTAAGGACACGTGGTCCCTTATAAAATATGAACCCGACCCTCTGACGATAAGTTTTTTCTTTTTAAACACATGTTATAAACAATCATGGATCGTTTGATCTGTTATTATATATTTTATTTGAATTTCAACTCTCATAACTTTGCACTAATTTCGGCTGATGATAGGCTTATGTGAGCCCGAAACATGTACCTTTTTTGATCTTTGATTATATTGAAAGTTGTGGAGATGATTTTTTCATCTGTGGATAAACAATTTCCATTATATGGGATATGATTTATGCTCATATATCTCATTATTCTAGTTCTAATGATTTAAAATTTGAAAATGAAACTTGATCAATGAAGAAAAATGTTTTTTCCTTGATTCCTCATGTTCACAAGATTATCGACTCGCAATTTCAGAAAAAAATATATCTGATAAAATCACATTTGGGTTTTGATAGGCACTCAGTGAACACATAATTGGAATTTCGAATCCTGTTCTGCACAAAAAAAAATAGTTCTTCCACTATATATTGTCTATGGAATAGAAGATGAATTATCTAATTAAAACCAAATGAACATTGCTATTATTCGAAAAATGTTTCTTTGTGTGCCACACTCCACTCATATTTACGATATTTCCATTAGGTTCTCGTCTCTGACCTTGAATACATGTGTTAAATTTATTCAATCATAAAGAATGTGGTTCGAAATCAATAAATTCATTTTGCTACACAATGATAAGACTGGATATGTTAAGTAATCTTGTCGTGTATTTTTTTTTTCCATAGTACGTTGTAAGGAATAGATAGAAATGTTGACATTCAGTTCAAGGAAAACCATATGAAAAATTAGTCATCAAAGCATGAAATGTAGATGTATATTGGGAAAGTGAAAAACAAATTAATGACTCGTCAAATACGATGATCAAAATGATAATCAAGTATATAAAAAAAATCAGCTGTTCCCGATAAAAATGAGTAACTTCACAATAACAGGTTCATTTTTATATAAACTTAGTACAAGTATTGTATTACACTTACATGAAATAAATCTGCACGCACAAATTCACTCGCTATTTCTTAGCAAATAAGCTCATTTTGAGCCTTATATACACTTTATCTAGTCCCGACAAGTTTGGTTTCTAATTATGTAATACTTGATAGTGAATGCACATGCAGTTATCGTTAATTAGGATTATCTACAACATACAAAATTACCATATGAAAGGAGAACATTTATCAACACAAGATTGGTTTCCGAGATCTGCATCGAAGGAGCTAATATTTGTTCTTTTCACATATATACAGTATGATGCAAATGTATGGATTAAATTCATTATTCCAGGAATGGACTACTTTAGAAAACATTTCAAAAACACTGAAGTTTTGATTTTTGAAGCCTCATTTCATGATAAATGTTAAGTCACCGGTGTTGGAGTAATGACATAATGGATAATTTTTTCAAATACAAACAAGGGTCATGTGATACGTCATTTGAAAGGTCTACTTATCATCTATCCAACAGTCAAGAATGCTCATTTGTTTAACTGAAAGAGGTCTGCTATTGAGAATTGAACATCGAAGGGTAGTCTAGTCAAAATAAATCCATTGAAAAAGTTCAAAACTCTACTTTTTTTATTCTTTTTGAAAGTCGTCTAGATTTGAAATGGATTTATTCCATACATTTGCGGCATACTGTAGATATATATACATAATACATTTTTTATAACAAAATATGAATCATTTTGTGGATTTTGGGTGTATGATAAATTGACATTCATCATACAGGGCGTGGAAAGAAATTCTGAATTGAGACTCTATCACGAATCTGCGATTAGAGGTCTATAAAAAATCACAAGTTTCCATCGTTCAAGTTTGAACCCCCTGATTGGGTATTAAAGTGTTGAAAAGGAATATTCTCTAACATTTTTTATAACAAAATATGAATCATTTTGAGGATTTTGGGTGTATGATAAATTAACATTCATCACACAGGGCGTGGAAAGAAATTCTGAATTGAGACTCTATCACGAATCTGCGACTAGAGGTCTATAAAAAATCACAAGTTCCCATCGTTCAAGTTTGAACCCCCTGATTGGGTATTAAAGTGTTGAAAAGGAATATTCCCTAATATAAAGCAATACATTGAGAATTCGCATTCTCTATGTGCCAGGAAAGTAGTTGTTTTCTGTTGAATATTCAGAATGATGTGTGCATGTACATATTTTGTCTGAAGGAGAATGCAAATTCTCAATTTCAGAAGTTTTTATATTTTATTTTCAAATTCTTATCGTTGTGTGTTCAATAGATAAAATTCAATGTTTCTCGTGGTATATATCCAGGAAAGTAGTTGTTTTCTATTGAATCAACTGAAAAAGAGTAAATATTTTCATCACATAGAGAATGCGAATTCTCAATGTATTGCTTTATATTGATATATATCCATTTTTGTATGTTCATAATTTATCTGAGAATATTGCTTTTCAACATTTTGAGGATATCTTATGTTTAAAATCAAATTTGATGAAAAGAATGAAGAGTGAAAGAAATATACTACGAAAGAAGACAGTTTTGAAGCCAAAATAGTTTCCAAGCTGTTTCAGTATCGAAGGAACTGATTTTACATATTGTTCCTATTATCATATATATTTCTATAGGTTTCTAGTCAAAAAATAAAGATCATTCAGAGGATATCTTATGTTTGAAATTGAAAGAATTCAAAGCATTCTCGAATGGGTGGCTATAGTATTTCATCTTTAGTCACGAATCGCACTACGCTCCTACAGTTTCGAATTATTGCGTATACGATGTTTTCCTTCATGTGAAAACACCTGAGATTCAACATAATATAGAAGATATAGAGGATAGATACCTTCAAACATTTGAACAAAGTAGATTCTTCGTGACTTTTACGTATTTCACCTCTTTGACCGACAACATTCATGACCATTTGCGTTCCTGCCACTCAATTACCATCATTAGTCGTATCGATTCATCTGTTATGTTGCTTTTCACTAATTATGCTATGATTTTAGAATTTATATTACTGTCTCGATTTTCGCCACACCTGAAGCGATTTTTTCGATGAGATCGAAGATGATTGCGTTTACCTCTTGATATGGTTTGCACCACACTCCTTATATGGAAGTTTCACTTTCATATATAAGATGAAAATGAACTACACTTCACATAGGAATAATTTTTTCGTATTCTTTCACAATTTCTATTAGTTTTTGAATTTCACACGAAGCTAGGTTGTGCAGAGGTTTCTAGTCAAAAAATAAAGATCTTCCGAGATGTTCCATTATCGAAGGAGCTGATATTATTTCATCACCTATTGTTTCTATTATCATATGAATTTCTATAGGTTTCTAGTTATGGAATACGAATCATTTTGAGGATATCTAATGGGTGTCGATACTATTTCATCTGTTGAATCGCATGAGATCAAATCTATATTCATAGGTTATCTTGCAAATAGAGCACTGTGTTGTAAAGGCAGGGAGTTTCAACTACGCCACAGATTAACAAACCTCAACTACGCTCCTCCAGTTTCAAATTATCACATAGATGATGTTTTCTGGCAAGCACGAAGATTGTCCATGACTTTCGCGTTTTTCACTTTTCATACCGACAACATTTATGACCAATTGCCGCTCGATTACCATCATTATTCGTATTGATTCGTCTATAATGTAGCTAATTATACTGAATGCCATCACACCTGGAGCGATTTTTTCGATGAGACTGAAGATAATCGCGAACACGTCTACCTCTTGATATGGTTTGCGCCATGGTTCTCTATATATGGAATTTTTTTCATATATAAGATGGTGTGAACTGTACTCCACATTAAAATACATTTTTTTGTATTTTTTCGCAATTAGTTCTTTCGATTTTCAACACTCTGCTAGGTTGCAACCTAGTAATTCATCAGTAATGCACCTTAGGATATCTCCCATAGATGCACTAGATTGTTCAGATTCAACTCATACACTACGATCATTGATGTTTCATGATTTTTCAATTTGCCTCGCATATGTGGCAGGACTGTAGCCGCTTCCATCTGTTTGAACGACTATAGGATTTATGCTCATTTGTGATATATAGTATGGTATCTCGAACGTTTGCCTCCTGATATGGTTTTTTGTTACAAATAAAACAACCTATAGGTGATATAATCGATACTATATGGCAGTTGGATCACTTCGAACATCAATTTTCGTAAAATTCAAGCAGAGACCTTCCATTTGATATACAACAACCTATAGTTGGCATAATATTCACTATATGGCCCTTGAGGCCCTTGATTTCCGTAAAATTCAAGCAGTAAAATTTGATAGGTAATAAGCTATAGTTGATAAAATATCCACTACATGGCCCTTGAGGCCCTTCAAAAATTGATTTTCGTAAATTCCAAGCAGAGACCTTTCATTTGATATACAACAAGCTATAGTTGGCATAATATTCACTATATGGCCCTTGAGGCCCTTCAAAAGTTGATTTTCGTAAATTTCAAGCAGAGACCTTTCATTTGATATACAACAACCTATAGTTGGCATAATATTCACTATATGGCCCTTGAGGCCCTTCAAAAGTTGATTTTCGTAAATTTCAAGCAGAGACCTTTCATTTGATAGGTAACAACCTATAGTTGGCATAATATTCACTACATGGCCCTTGAGGCCCTTGATTTTCGTAAATTTCAAGCAGAGACCTTTCATTTGATATACAACAACCTATAGTTGGCATAATATTCACTACATGGCCCTTGAGGCCCTTGATTTTCGTAAATTTCAAGCAGAGACCTTTCATTTGATATACAACAACCTATAGTTGGCATAATATTCACTATATGGCCCTTGAGGCCCTTCAAAAGTTGATTTTCGTAAATTTCAAGCAGAGACCTTTCATTTGATATACAACAACCTATAGTTGGCATAATATTCACTACATGGCCCTTGAGGCCCTTCAAAAGTTGATTTTCGTAAATTTCAAGCAGAGACCTTTCATTTGATATACAACAACCTATAGTTGGCATAATATTCACTACATGGCCCTTGAGGCCCTTCAAAAGTTGATTTTCGTACATAATATTCACTATCTGGCCCTAGTTGAGGTTAGGGCCCATCGAACAATCCTATTTGAGAGCGTTCAGAGGTCTGCAGCACCAGAATCGCCGTTCCCACTCGTCGGAGACGGATGACCTTGAAAGCGTAAAAAATGACCAGAATGGACCTTAAAATTCATGGAAAAAGTCCGTAGATCTGGGGAAAAATCGCATCGTCTGTCTCTCTCTAACACATGGGCTCTTATGGGGCTTTCCGCCGTGCAGCATAGAATTTCCGTAGAATCTGGGGAAAAATGACTTAGAATTTTGAAAATTGCGGCCGTTTCGGCATAGTCCCTTTACTAGTCTCAATTCAGAATTTCTTTCCACGCCCTGTATGATGAATGTCAATTCATCATATACCCAAAAGCAATATTTGTTTTAATTCATTCAAACTATTATTTTTATGAGACGGATGTGATAACCCAATCACCCTATTCTTTAAGGCCTGGATTAGATTCATCTTCATATTCATTGGGTGGTATAGGAGTGGTAACTCATAAACCTATTGCTGCAAATTGGTTTTTTGTACCATTTGATACGAAGGTACTGGTTGTAGTCTCTGCAGACTGTCATGTCGAGAAAAGGTAGGCATCGGTCAACTTCTAGTTCATAAGTGATCTGTAAGTTTAAATCATAGGAGTTGAAATATATCAAAGTTTGATCCACCCAGCCGTCAGGAACAGCAAGTATTAGATCATCTACATACCTTTTAACAAGAGGAATTCGATAGGGAATAATGCTCAGGCTCAGAATATCCTTAACCAGATCGTTTGAAACGTATTTTACAAGAATAGGAGAAATAAATGAACCCATAGGGGTGGGTACCAAAAATTTGTTCATAAAAAGTATCACTGAATAATAAGGAATTCAAGTCGAAGATGAATTCTAATAAGGTCCTGAGAAAGAGAGAGAGAGTATGTGTTTATTATCCAAGATACAGGGCCTTATTGACAAACACTGGTAAAAATAAAACATATAAATAATCACATCCAAATAAATATACAATTACATAATTACATAAAAATAATACATATAAATAGTCACATCCAGGTAAATGTACATATACATATATAACACATAAGCACCAACAATATCATATCGCTTCGTCATTAAAATATTCTATCAGATCATAGTAGGCTTTGGATACCAGCCTTTGATGTAAATTTTTCCTAAAGGCTTTAAGCGACTCCGAGTTCTTTATATCTGCAGGTAGTTTATTATACATTTTGACACCATTGTAAATTATTGAGTCTTTAATCTACGAAAGCGCTGAACGGACATGATACTTTTTTTTTATAATTGCCAGTTTGATCTAGCAATTAGCTATAATTGCCAGTTTGATCTGGCAATTAGCCAAAATTGCCAGTTTGATCTGGCAATTAGCCATAATTGCCAGTTTAAACTGGCATTTAGCCATAATTGCCAGTTTGAACTGGCATTTAGCCATAATTGCCAGTTTGAACTGGCATTTAGCCCTAATTGCCAGTTTGAACTGGCATTTAGTGCTTTCGTACGAAAGTATACCCCGCTAATGTAATGTCACAGTTCAAGCAATGTGAGCTCTGTTTAATAGATGCGCATTACTCAAGAGGAAATCAGATGGCTACGAGACGAAGAAATCAAAAATGTCGCTGTTATCTGTCACAGCCGTAAAAAGATTATGGTGTATAACTCGCAGGGAATGCTAATTTCCCACTCGAATGATTGCAGCATCATTCGCCTACGGCTCAGGCTGCAAATTTCATTCTAGGGGAAAATCACTATCATTCCGTCCTTGTTGAACAATATAGGTCTCTAACGACACAGTGGAGTAATTGAATGGCAATAAGTCATTATCAGTCCACTCGCCCTTTGCGTTGGTCGAAATAATCGTTCGCGTTTCTTGGCGTCACTAGATGGCGATAACATGACTAGATCCTTTCGTACGGAAGCGCTAAATGCCAGTTCAAACTGGCAATTATAGCTAAATGCCAGTTTAAACTGGCAATTATAGCTAAATGCCAGTTCAAACTGGCAATTATGGCTAATTGCCAGTTCAAACTGGCAATTATGGCTAATTGCCAGATCCAACTTGCAATTATGGCTAATTGCCAGATCAAACTGGCAATTATGGCTAATTGCCAGATCAAACTGGCAATTATGGCTAATTGCCAGTTCAAACTGGCAATTATAGGTCAATGCCAGTTCAAACTGGCAATTATAGGTCAATGCCAGTTCAAACTGGCAATTATAGCTAAATGCCAGTTTAAACTGGCAATTATAGCTAATTGCCAGTTTAAACTGGCAATTATAAAAAAAAAGTATCATGTCCGTTCAGCGCTTTCGTATTAATCAGTGAGGATTTAGGAATGATTAATGACAGATTCATTGCGTTTCGTGTAGTGCGATTGTTGTTTTCGTATAAATATTTATTCTGCAGAGACATGTAGCTTCTAACACATAAATTGAGGTTAGTGTCAGTATTCCGTGTTTCAGAAAAAGGGGTTTGCAAAAACTCAACCTATTTGCTTGGCACAAATACCGCACCGCCCGTTTTTGTAGCAAAAATACACTCTCAAAGAGTTCTTTACTACATGAACCCCAGAACTGTATTGCGTATCTCAAATTCGACTCAATGTGAGCAAAGTAGACATTTTTTGATGCAGCATAACCTAACTCTTTAGCTGTAGATCTGAGGGCAAAACAGCCTGAGGATAATTTCTTGTTCAAGATGTTAATGTGGTTGGTGAATTTCAAATTGGTATCTATGTTAAGTCCCAAGAATTTTATATTAATGTCAGAAGGTAGGAGTTAGCCCCTAGTTCTATATCAGGTAGAAGACATTCAAATGTGAGTAATTTTGTTTTATTGTAATTTAAACATAGAAAATTTGCATCGCACCAAGATTTGATTTTTTGTAGGTCTCTTGTAATATTTTCACGAAGCAAATTCACATCTTCAGAGTGCCAGAGAATGGTAGTGTCGTCGGCAAATAACGTGAAGGAACCAGATATGTCTAAGAGGGATAGATCGTTTATATACAGGAGAAAAAGATATGGGCCTAATACTGAACCTTGGGGTACTCCCCAGGTAACGTTTAGTAATCCGGATGTGTGGTCAGTTTTTACTAGTTGGTTTCTTCCTGTCAAATATGATTCCATCCACTTCAAGGCCATATCTCTGATACCATAGTGAGAGAGTTTTTGCAATAACAGTGTGTGGTTGACACAATCAAAAGCTTTAGTCATATCACAGAATGCTGCCGCCACGTTCTTTCCTACATTGATGTTATTGTATGCCATTTCTAGGCAGTTAAACATGGCATCAGAGGTATTTTTGTTATTTCTGAATCCAAATTGTCCATTGCTGATTAATTTGTTAGTTTCAAGAAATTTTATCAGGCGAATTTTAACTAGCTTCTCTATCACTTTCCCTAGAGTCGGAATGAGAGAGATGGGTCTGAAGTTAGATGGATCTTGAGTATCACCTCCTTTGTGAATGGGAATTACCACACTTGTTTTCAAAAACTCAGGAAATGTGCCTGAACATGTGCCAGTCTAGATTGCAATGTTGAGAGATTGAATTCCATTCATTATGTAAACTATTCACTACTATTTCTAAAGGTGAATTTGTAAAGAGAGGGGCACTTAGTAATCATGAATTCACTGAATTGAAACGAATCTTTGATATAGCACTCATTATCTGTGTCATATGCTTTAGTCAAAATTTCAGTCAGAAAGTTTGCCAGAGGTCCATTCGGAGAATTTATTGAAGAAACAATAGGTCTCATTGACAAGGTAGGTTTATGAATCTTAGGAAGAGTGTTAAAACTAGGTGCAGTGGCTCAGTGGCATTATATGTCTAAAGTGGCGATGTCAATCAATTTGTCATTTTCTAATTTAAGCACTAACTTATTGGCTTTCTGTTGCAAGGTGCAAGTCGGATTCTTGATCATTTTTTTGTAGTATTTTTCATCATTGAGAAGTTCTCGACTTTTATTAAAGTAATCCTCCATGGACATCATATCAGTAAACATTACCCTAGTCACTCTTCACTACACACAAATCTGGGTGTGATTTCAGAAATTTTCGACATTTATTGAACAGAGTAGTCAAGAAATTATTATTGGAGAAATGTTGTGTATGTATATAATTTATTATTATGTTTGTGAATTGAGCTCTATATGAATTCTTTGTTTCATCATCACAATGATGAATGATTGATTCTAAATCAGCTAAAAGTGGGGAAATTTTGAAATCATTTATGGAGGGATTGATACTGAACTTGGGACCAAGAGAGACAATAAGAGAGAGAATACATTTTACATTAGGAGGAATTTCAATGTCAGTAAGATTTTTGAACCACTAATCTTGTACTAATATTTTGTCATATTCATTATTTTTCAATGTATTGAATTTTCTATTTTGTGTTGCCTCAATCTTGTGAAAATTTCTATTGTATTTTATTTTTAATCTACGTTCATATTCGTTGAGAATGTGCAAGGGCAATATATTACTTAATTTTTTTGATATCTTATGATATGACCCATCAGAACATCGAACGTATTTCCATCAGTACTTACACTATCCATTAGATACTGTCCATACCAACGATACATGACAACTTCACTCATCATACAAGATAAGAAGGATATGAGATAATGAATTGTACGCTCTTGTAAGGAACCTGAAAAATAGTTTTATATAAATATACCATATAAATTTGGGTTGCCCTAATAACACAATTATGTCCCATGGATATCCTTAGGAGGTCCTGTCGGGACATTCAGGACGTTCAAATTTGGTACCGTGGACGTCCATCGGACGTCTGTGGGACAACTATCGAATACCTAAATACTACAGTATTCCTCATCAAGCATTACGGAGGACATTATTAGAACATTCGTGGGATAACCTATCAGCAACTCTGAGGGATATCAATTGGATGTCCATAGAATGTCCCAGGGACGTACGAATTATTCTTGAATTTGAATTTTTCTGGGTTCCTCTAGGATCAGATCTCGCATAACTGATAAGGACATCCTGTTGAGTGGATGTTAAGTAAAAGGTTCCCAATAATAGATCCTGAAAAAGTTTCCTGAAGATAACCAATGGACTTACGTGAAGGACATTGATGACGGGGAGTATTTATAGCCTACGAGCAATCATTCGTCGGCGAGGTGTAAGTTAACGTCCTCGCAGGGACAACATATTGAAAGTACCGACTGGGACGTCCGTAGGACATTACTTCTAGGACATTGGAATAGTACAGTTCATGTACCAATTGGGACATCCGACGGATATCCCTAAGGGACATTCGAAGGATGTCCCTAAGGGACATTTTGATTGTTATACGATCCTGGAAATATTAAGGGCGTCTGATCAGAGATATTTGAACGAATGTACCATCAGGGACATTCCATGAGAGCATATTTCCTCAATGTATACAGAGTGGGCCGTTGAAAACGAAACAGAGGCTCTGTAGGTCGCCAAAACCGGATTATAAAAAAAATCTGAAACACGTCAACTATATTTTCGAGGGGGACATCGTTCTAAAATATTTTCAGCCCTGCGGCGTTGCCGCTTCTAGAGAAAAGAAGCAACAACTTTGTTATTTCAAATGGAACACCATGTATTTTATTGTATTTTTAGATTCTCCCCGAAGAGCTGATTTCATCAATGCATCACACTTGGGGTCCAGCTGTAATGGTTTCAGGGATATAAAGTGTTCAAAATCGAGATTTTTCAACTTTAGCATTTTTTGTGTCGAAACTATTCATTATTGGTCAAAACGGCTCTCATGTCCCTATCTCAACTTGTGATTTACTATCTACTAACATTTAATTGGAACAGATACAGGGTGATCAGAATTCTGAATCTTGAACCACCCTGTATTTGTTTCAAATAAATGTCAGTAGATAGTAAATCTCAAGTTGAGATAGGGACATGAATGCCGTTTTGACCAATAATGAATAATTTCGACACAAAAAAATGCTAAAGTTGAAAAATCTCGATTTTGAACACTTTATATCCCTGAAACCATTACAGCTGGACCCCAAGTGTGATGCATTGATGAAATCAGCTCTTCGGGGAGAATCTAAAAATACAATAAAATACATGGTGTTCCATTTGAAATAACAAAGTTGTTGCTTCTTTTCTCTAGAAGCGGCAACGCCGCAGGGCTGAAAATATTTTAGAACGATGTCCCCCTCGAAAATATAGTTGACGTGTTTCAGATTTTTTTTATAATCCGGTTTTGGCGACCTACAGAGCCTCTGTTTCGTTTTCAACGGCCCACTCTGTATAATCAAAATGAAATAACAAGTTGGTTGACATGAAATGAAGAGTTTAAACAATTTAAAGTAACTCAAACTCATATTGCTTTATTAAGGAACATTTCAAAATCACCTGTAATGATAGATAATGAAAACATTTTTGAGGAACTTTCCCGAGATATTTCAAAAACTGGGAAACATATTATCTGAAACATTTCCAAAACATATCGAAATTACTTGAATAGTAGAGAAAATTACTTTGATTGTGAATAATTGAAACATAGCATTTACTACTTATTCAGGAATGTTCCCTAGCGTTTGGAATATGTTTGAAACATTTCAAGGTACCTCAAACAATTGAAATTTTGAAACATTTTAAATATACCTGCTCTTATTGCGAATTACTACAATATTTCAAGAGAACTTAAATCGGTTAATTGAGCAACATTTCAAAATCACCTATATTTCAAATGATTGGAACATCTCAATAATAAAAAAAAATTTCAGGAACATTCCAGAAACATTTCAAAATTAACATTTCAAGACAACTTCAATTGGTTTATTCCAAAACATTTCAAAATTACTTGAATTGTGAATGAATGAAACATTTCAAAATGACTTCAATTGTGAATAATTAAAACATCATTTACTACTTATTCAGGAATGTTCCAATGCGTTCGGAATATGTTTGGAACATTTCAAGGTACATCAAACGATTGAAATTTCGAAATATTCCAAATAAACATTTATTGTGAATTACTACATTATTTCAAGAGAACTTAAATTGGTTAATTGAGGAACATTTCGAAATCACCTGAATTTCAAATGATTGGAACATTTTGATATTACTCTCATTCTGAATAATGAAAACATTTTTCAGGAAGATTCAAGGAATATTTCAAAATCATTGTGACAATTCTGAAACATCTCAAGACAACTTCACTTGATATATTCCGGAACATTTCAAAATTACTTGAATAGTAAATGAATGAAACGTTTCAAAATC
>OU896714.1:23678714-23698613 GCA_918026855.4 Phaedon cochleariae | reverse complement strand
TATTCCAATTTGCAATAGCCCTCAGGAAAAGACAATAATTATACCCCTCCGGTGTGCAATATTTCGTCAGATAAACAGCTTGGAATCTCTCTCACAAGATGCTCTGGTAATTAATGATGAAATAAAAAACAGAATTTTTGTTGCTAGATCAATAGTTTCTCGAGATAATCCAATAGTCAAAATGGTGGAAACAACATGCGAAATGGCTACTATTGAAGACCTTAAACTTGAAACCGCTTACCTCGACGAATATTATATTCATCACATAAAACAGGAAACCACCGATCGTTGTTCCAATTTGTTGAAACAATTAAATCTAGATGTCTCCGAATATTCAAAGAATGATGTTCTCAGTCTTCGTTTGGAAGTTTCCGGAATTCTTGCGTTAAGAACAGACGAAATAACAGTGAATGGTTTTTATAAATAAGAGCTTAAACTTTTAGATAACAAACTTATTTATATTAGGAACTACCGAACTCCCAAACTACATGGAGATGAGATTGTTCACGCCCCACCTCTCAAGTTATTTATATTTAGTAAAGTTATTTAGTATATATAGTTGAAATTAATTTTCTTTTCATGCAAAATAATATCATTACAAAATTTCTTATATTGATATCTCGGCGATTGTTTATTGAGAATATTAATTTCCTTGTATCTCAATTCTCGCATATTCTGCGACATAGAGTCAAATTCTGCGCAGTGGCCGAACGTGTGCCAGTTTCGGCAGAGAAGAGTAGTACCTCTCCACGCTCGGACGAGGTACCGGTGTGTCGCGTAAAAATATAAAACCCGGCAAAATACCTACTCAATCAAAACCCAAAACCTCTCTCAATAAATATTTAGTGTGTGAGATCCTCCCAGAAATACAGTCAACTTTCCAGAAAGCAGGAGATTGGTGGTTGCAACCCCGACCAGCTGGGAAAACCTACACAACTTGGGAAAGAACGAAAATCAAGGTAGGCCATTTCTCGCGCTGTAATTTGACTCTTCGTTTTGTTAATCATACCAATCCTAAATTCAATGTTCTCCAACATTTTTGATCCTTCGATTGCCGGATTTTCACCCACTAAATAATTTTCCCTATATTCTCAATAAAGTAATCTCTATTTCGAATACTTATTTAGTTTTGATTCGATTCATTTCGTCAAATCCGTTGGTAATAATTATTGTACCTTATCGCTAAAATACAAGTTTTTATCAACATTTTTGCGCTCTCCTTTTCGATCGTCGTTCTTCACTTTCTGTTCAGGGGATTCCACAGTTTGCCAAAACAATTCTGGAGAATATCATCTGTGTTTGGCTTTGTGACTCACTAATTCAATTTTCAAAACCTTAATTGAGTTTTATTTTTTTCGTCAATTGAAAATTAAGTTACTCACTCATTATGTCTCATAAACTCAAACAGCATCGCGCTTATCGAGAACTCGCTATAGAAAGACTCGATGAAATATATCAAATAGCTATGTCTGCCGTTGATGATACCTCATTTTATACCAGTTTGAAAATTCGATATGCCGTAATCGACTCTATATACAACGACTTCAATGAGCATCATAATAGTATCCTTCAATTTATCGCAGTTCTCGATGATCCGCAGTTTCAACCAGAAAAACAAATTCGTGAAGATATCGATAACAAATACTATCGAATCAAAGGTATTTATTTCGATCTTTTCGACAACAGACAAGCAGTAGCAGATATTCCTTCTCAATTTTCACAATCAAATGTTCGATTACCCAAGTTAAATGTACCTCTATTCAATGGACACTTGAAGGCATGGCCTACATTTATAGACTTATTCGATTCTTTGATTCATAATAATCAGAGTCTAAATGACATTGAAAAGTTCCAGTATTTGTTGTCGGTAGTAGCTGGGGAAGCTCAAACACTCATCAAAAATCTGCCTCTAACTAATGACAATTACTCTATCGCTTACTCCAATTTAACCTCTCGTTATCAAAATAAAAGATTTCTGGCAACTTTTTATTGGGATGAGATTTCCAATGCACCTAAACTCAATTCAGAGTCTCCTCGTCAACTCAGGCATTTACTCGACACTTTTTCCGATAATTTGAAAGCATTAGAAAATTTACAATTTCCTGTAACATTTAGGGATTTCATTTTAGTCCAAATCTTGAGCAAAAAACTTGATACGGATACGATAAAACGTTTTGAGTTGAATCATGCATCTACACAAGTACCGACGTATAAGAATTTGGTTAATTTTTTGGAGGCTCAATGTGTTGCTTTAGATTCAATCAATCTAACGAAATCCTCTCCTAAGATGAGTAACAATATTTCAAATCATAAAAAATTAAACTTTGCCAGATCAAATGTTTCCCAAACTACTTCTCTTGTAACAAATACCGCTCCCAATGTAGATAAGTGTCCAGTATGTGGTTCGATACATTCGATTTATTAATGTCCAAATTTCCTAACAAAGACTCCTAAAGAGAGGTACGATTTTGTAAAGCAATCTAGGTGGTGCACCAATTGCCTTGGTACCAAACATACCGCTATAAACTGCACTTCGAAGTCTTGTTGCAGGGTGTGTTTGACTCGGTCTCATCATACTTATTTACATTTCACTCCCGAATCAGCTCCCTCATCTCAATTCTCCCCAACTCTCGATGCAACCACACCTCACGTTGGTATAGCTCATTCCTCTGCTGATACTTCATCATCTCCGCTAACAACTCTCACGAATGTCTTACCTTCTTCAACTGTACTTCTTCCGACTGCTCAAGTAGACGTTTTGGATATTCGTGGAAATTACCAACCATGACGCATTCTTCTTGACTCAGCTAGCCAATCTAGTTTCATCACGGAAAAGTGTGCGCATCGTTTAGGGTTGCCCAAATCGAAAATGTCACTTGAAATTCATGGACTTGGTAAAATGACCTCAGAAACTACGTGCCATATTACTTGTACTCTTAAACCTCGAGATAGGTCTCATCCTGTTATCTTGATTGATGCTGCTGTCCTACCAAAATTATGTGCAAAAATGCCCTCTTTTCCCTTTTCATCCGAAAATTGGCATCATCTCTCAAATCTCAAATTAGCAGACTCTACTTTCAACGTCCCCGGCCCAATTGACATTTTCCTCGGTGCTGATGTTTTCCCACTTATTTTGCAGGACGGGAAAATTATGGGAAATGTCGATGAACCCTCTGCATTGAATACTAGTTTTGGGTGGATAATTATGGGAAAAATAAATATCCCTCACCCTATCATCAACTCATTTTTAAGCACTTGCAACTGCCCCCTCGAGGCTACTCTCAAGTCATTCTGGCAATTGGAAGATATTCCGAACTCAAATTCGCTGTCCCCGGATGAGCTTCAATGCGAAAGTATTTTTCTCAAAACGCACTCTCGTACTCCGTTCGGACGATACATGGTGTCTCTCCCTTTCAAGGGTCCCGAACCATATTTCGGTGATACTCGTTCTCAAGCTCTGAGACGGTTTTATTCTCTTGAGCGCCGTCTTTTACGCAATCCCTCACTCCATCTCGAATATTCTGCTTGCCTCAGGGACTATATCGAAAGTAATCATCTGGAGTCGGTAGAATTACCTAAAACATATGACAACATGTTTAATATTCCACACCACTGCGTGATTGATCCAAACAGTACCACGACAAAACTTCGGGTGGTATTTGATGCCTCCGCCAAATCCCCCCAGCAACTTTCGTTAAACGATACTCTCTTCATTGGTCAAAAACTCCAACAAAATATCGTTATTCTACTCCTCAATTTCCGAATTCATTCCTTCGTCTTTACGGCTGACCTTAAACAAATGTATCGACAAATCTTCGTCACTGAAGGGCATCGTGACTATCAAAGAATTTTGTATCGATTTTCGCCCCAAGAGCCTGTGCAGGATTTCAGACTCAAAGTTGTCACTTTTGGAGTATCAGCTTCTCCCTATTTAGCAATTCGCACCCTGTTACAGCTTTGTGAAGACGATACTGGGAATTTTCTGCGGGCCTCAGAGGTTTTGAAAACTTCTACATATCTTGATGATATTCTTGTGGGATCCCCAACTCTGGCGGCTGCCCAAAGTCTTCAAATCGAACTCATCGAATTGTTGAAACGGGGTGGCTTTCAACTTCGAAAATGGGCAAGTAACCACCCAGCATTACTCGAAAAATTCCCTCTCTCCGATTAACAGAAGCCTTCTGTCTCTTTTGACTCCCAAGACAATATTATCAAAGTTCTCGGTCTGAAATGGATACCTTCGGCTGATTTTTTCTCTCTTGATGTTTCACCCCTCAACGAATCCTGTACAAAACGATCGATTTTGTCGGATATTTCTCGCATGTTCGATCCGTGTGGATTTTTAGCCCCTATGTCATTTTTTGCAGAACATTTAATCCAACACTTGTGGAGTTCAGGCTTGGGTTGGGATGATGACCTTCCTGAGTACATTGTCGAAAAATGGAATCAGTTTCGAGAAGAACTCTCCCAGATTTGTATCCTCAAAATTCAACGACAGTTAACTGATGATTTTATTACTTGTGACCTACATTCTTTCTCCGACAGTTCCCAAAAGGGTTATGCGGCAGCTGTATATTTTCGATTCGTAAAATCTGATGGCGACGTTGTCATTCGAGACTGATTTGTGGAAAATCAAAAGTTGCACCACTCGAAACTATCTCAATCTCTCGGCTCGAATTGTGTGCTGCGATTCTCTCAGCTACTCTGGTTGACTTCATTGTAAAATCTTTTTCGAATAAAATTATCTTCAATCAAATTTTTGCTTGGACAGACTCTATGGTCACGTTGGCATGGATCAAATCATCAGCTCATCGATGGCCAACTTTTGTCAGCAATAGGGTGAGTTTCATCCAGGATGAGATTTCACCTGAAAACTGGCATTATGTTCCTTCTTCCGAGAATCCAGCCGATTGTGCCTCTCGGGGTCTCACCCCCTTGGAGCTAGTAAATCACCATCTATGGTTCTCGGGACCACCCTGGTTGAATCAATCTTCCGAGAACTGGCCCAGGATTCCAGAACGATAGGGGAAAGAACTCCTATCGAGTTGGAAGAAAAGAAAACTGTTACATTACTCTCTTTCGTCTCTCTTGACACCCTAGATACCCTCTTAGAGAAGTTCTCTAATCTCGAAAAAATCACTCGAATCATTGCCTACTGTCTTCGATTCATTAACATTATCAAAAAATCAGATTCTCTAAATGACTCACATTTCACGCAGGATGAATTGCACAAATCCCTCTTTCTTTTAGTGAAAAGGGTGCAACACACTTCTTTTCATAATGAAATTTCCATCATTGAGAAGAGAGGACGTTAACCTCAAAGTTTGCGAAAACTGAACCCTTTTATTGATGAAGTGGGTGTCCTTATGGTGGGCGGTCGCCTCCACTTTTCGGGTCTATCCTACGACCAGAAACATCCCGCCTTACTACCCCGTAAACATCGCTTAACTCAGCTCATCATTGAAGATGTGCATCAACGCCATCTTCACCCTGGTTTACAAACCGTGCATTATCTTATCTCCCAAAACTTTTGGATCATATCTTCCAGAAGGGCCATACGGCAAGTTCTCACAAAATGTATAAGGTGTTTCAAGGTTAACCCTAAACCAATGCAGCCTTTCATGGGTAACTTACCCGCTCTAAGAGTCAATCGTTTGAAACCGTTTCAATCTGTTGGGGTTGATTACGGAGGTCCCTTCCATATCACTCTAGGAAAAGGTCGTGGCATAAAATCTGCAAAAGCATACATCTGTTTATTTATCTGTTTTTCAACAAAGGCCATTAATCTTGGATTGGTATCAGACCTTTCCACCGATGCCTTTCTCGCGGCCCTTCGACGATTTATTGGTCGTCGAGGGAGATGCTCTCAGCTCACGTCGGACTGTGGAACCAATTTTATTGGTGCCCATCGTGCTCTTTCACAGTATATGAAAGACGCTGCAGAACACGAAAAAATATCATTTTCCTTCCACGCCCCCTCAAGCCCTCATTTTAATGGTCTCAGTGAAGCTGGGATCGAATCGATGAAATCCCACTTATATCGAGTGGTCGGAACCCAAATCATGACGTATGAGGAGTTTTACACCCTCCTTGTACAAATTGAGGCCGTCCTGAATTCTCGGCCCCTTTCTCCTCTCTCTTTAGACCCCAAGGATCTCGCCGTTCTAACACACGGTCATTTCCTCACGTTAGCCCCTCTCACGAGTATCCCTGAACCTGATCTTTCTCATTTGAAGATAAATCAATTAGACCGCTGGCAGCTCATCCAGAGATTCCAGCAGGACATCTGGAAGAGGTGGCAGGATGAGTACCTGCACACTCTGCAACAAAGGCAGAAATGGCTCAAGGTAGAACGGGAGCTCAAAATCGGAGAATTAGTTCTGATTAAAAATGAACTCACTCCACCGTTACAATGGCGCACGGGTCGAGTCATCAAAACACACCCCGGAGTCGATGGAGTGATACGAGTGGCGACAATAAAGACCACCCAAGGCATCCTTCAGATACCCTTGGTGAAGTTGTGTTTCTTGAACATACCATGATTCCTAAAATACCTACGAGGTATTTTGGTGGGCGGTAATGTTCACGCCCCACCTCTTTAGTTATTTATATTTAGTAAAGTTATTTAGTATATATAGTTAAAATTAATTTTCTTTTCATGCAAAATGATATTATTACAAAATTTCTTATATTGATATCTCGGCGATTGTTTATTGAGAATATTAATTTCCTTGTATCTCAATTCTCGCATATTCCGCGACATAGAGTCAAATTCTGCGCAGTGGCCGAACGTGTGCCAATTTCGGCAAGAAAGAGTAGTACCTCTCCACGCTCGGACAAGGTACCGGTGTGTCGCGTAAAAATATAAAACCCGGCAAAATACCTACTCAATCAAAACCCAAAACCTCTCTCAATAAATATTTAGTGTGTGAAATCCTCCCAGAAATACAGTCCACTTCCCAGAAAGCAGGAGATTGGTGGTTGCAACCCCGACCAGCTGGCAAAACCTACACAACTTGGGAAAGAACGAAAATCAAGGTAGGCCATTTCTCGCGCTGTAATATGACTCTTCGTTTTGTTAATCATACCAATCCCAAATTCAATGTTCTCCAACAGAGATACATCGGCAAATGGAAAGAATGTTATATGATGACATAATAGACGGAATATTGTCACAATAAAAACGATTGGATTGGTGAAGGATTCACAATATAATATAAGGTTAGACCATGTCACGATAAAATGGTTGTCACCACCATGTCACAACAAAAGAGTTGATTCCATCTACGTCACGATATAATAGTTGGTTGATTGTTGTTAAAAATGAATTAATATATTTTACTCAGTTTTTGTATGGGTACAGATGGTTTTAGCATGCCCATCTGTGTGCACTACCAGGAACGCCCCATTTAAAGATCAAACCGAGGCAGTCCAGTTTTAGCATGCTGGACCGTTCGCAAATCCTGGCCAGATGCCCCATATATGAACACATTTTTATATTCAATACCTGAAATAATGAAAACTGTCTCACACGATATAAATAGATGGTTACGGCATCCATATCGATTTGAAAGGGGTAATGTTTGGCTTAATATCCTGCGAGAGGTTATATTTGAATAGGCACTAATAGTTTAGGAGTGACTGAAAGTACGACACTATATTCAGAGATTACAATATGTATTGAAGCATGAAACATTATGGGTAGCGATAACAATTATGAATAAACAACAATGAATATAAAAACCTAATAACCTAATAACAACTATCATTATAACGACCAATACGATGAGCTCTTGTCAAGTCAAGAGTAGCCCCAGACCAGACTAACTTCGGAACCCTCACATCCAATATTCATATACATTTTATCAGATATGCGCGTTTCTCATAAGAGTTTCTCGGTCAGTTTTTATAATTCAATGTCAACGGATGATTTGATTAACTTTATGTTTATAATACCCTCATGGTTCGGAATTACTAATATACCGTAAGTTCTACTCGTGACAATATAATAGCCCAGTTTTATTTGTACCAAATCAGTGAATGGACAGGAAGCGTGAAGACTTTTTATTGACCGTGGATGCATAAATAAACATAAGCTTGTGGCGGACAAATTTCCTCTTGGACACAAAATCACCGACAAGGGCATTTTACCATGCTGAATACAATGTCATTCATGAATATCTCATTCCTAGAACTGCTGACGAGTTGAGGCTATTTGTGGCATTCTGTAATTATTACCGTAGGTTTATTCCGAATCTTGCATTGAAAGCACAACCATTGAATAAGCTTTCTAGCAAAAATGTTTACTTTGTTTGGTCGATGGAATGCCAAATTGCGTTCTTTTCCCTGAAAATTGAGTTAATCAGCCCACGAATTTTGCAATACCCGGATTTTTCGCAGCAATTTATAGGTACTACTGATGCTTCTGACAAAGCGTGTGGGGCGGTACTTTATCAAAATTTTGTCGAGCAAGACTTACCGATTGCATACGCTTCTCGTACATCTACAAAAGGCGAAGCGCATAAACCAACAATTCTCAAAGAACTGACAGCGGTCCATTGGGCAATCAAATTCTTTCGTTGTTATCTTTATGGACAAAATTTTTTCGTTAAAACTGATCATAGACCACTTGCTTTTCTATTCTCAATGAAAGATCCATCGTCGAACCTAACCAGAATGCGCCTCGACTTGGAACTAAAAATATTTTCGAAAGAGGATGTTCAATCACTAATGGCACCGTTGCTTCAGAGCAAGTGATGTCACAGCTAAATCTAATAGCTAGTGATGGTGAGTTGAAAAAAGTTGAATCAAGCCTAGGAGATGAAATATTCAGAAGGTGCACCATCGATAAATTCGAATACTTAGGTCGAATTCACTGGAAAAATATAATTATTGCATTAATCAAACCATGTGAGCTTATAACTAATGAAGAAGAAAAGTTGAAGCTAGTAGAAGAATTTCATAGAGACCCAGTATTAGGAGACCACTGTGGTCAAAAACGACTACTTGAGAAGTTAGAATCTACTTATACACGGAGGAATATGTCGCGTGATGTTGCCAATTTAATTGAAAACTGCCACGAATGCCAAGTCAACAAAGGAAAAATTATACATTTGAAACTACTTGTTATCACCCCAACTCCTCAGAGTGCCTTCGACATAATATGCATAGATACAATTGGTTCGTTCCGAAGAAGCGACACAGGTAATGTATATGCGGTAACTATACAATGCGAGTTATATGTTACTATCATACCAATTCCGAATAAAGAGGCATCAACCGTTGCAAAGGCCATGGTTGAACATTTCATTTTGATTGATGGTCCACTCAAAGTAATTAGAACAGGCATGGGTTTGGAATATAAAAATCATATTTTTGATAGCATTGCGGAGCTATTTGGAACTGAGCATGCAATATCTACTGCATATCACAGCCAGACTATTGGGGGTTGTGAAAAGAATCATAAAGTACTTAACGAATATATACGAATGTACATAAACGAATCACAAACAGACTGGGACAATTGGACTCGATTTAATGCGATCTGCTACAACAACACGCCAAGTATTCACGACAACTATACGCCGTACGAACTTATTCATGCTGAGTAAGTTAATCTAGTGAATTTTGATAATTCTCGCGTTGATCCTTTCTATAATATGGACGCTTATGATCAAGAAGTTCGATATCGATTGCAATTAGCACATAACAAAGAAAAACAAGTTTTTCTGAGAGCTCAAATACATCGTGAAGCTTGTCATGATGCTAAAGCAACCGAAAGTGATCTGAAACTTGGAGATCTCGTTATCAAAACGAACGAAAATCGCACAAAATTCGACTCATGGTACGATGGTCCTTTTGAGGTAGTTGGCATTGAGAACGCAAAATGTTCAATGAAAAACAGTTAAGGTGGAAATATATAAATCGTTGATTTAGATGATAAGTTTAGGCAGACCTGCCACCATTAGTATAGGTAATAATGCATGTGTATTATTTCGCTACTTTTATCACATTGCAATTACTTGTATAAACTTTTTCTTATTTCATGATGATCTATATTTCTTGTACCCGCAAATGGAGATTTCATTTATTTCATAATCCATAATGAATAATGTTATATGAGGTTACTAGTATAATACATGCGTATTTGATTCAACTGTTGAGTGTTGATGTATTTGATTTCACTGTTTCAGCATTATTTATCGTAGAAAATCACCATCACAAGTGGCCATAGTGAAGGTAATTTTTTTGCGAAAGGGAGGTGTAACAGCTTGAGTTCATCAAAGCGTTCATATAAAAAATTATCAAAACATTCCATCATTGCTATTACTGTTACACCAACCTCATTATGAAGATGATTCAGTTATTATAATGAGTTTGTTATATGTTTTATTTGGAAATTACATTCTGGTACCTATACGTCGGTTTAGAAAACGTGAGCACGTTTTTTGGGTTACAATAATATCGGTGCGATGTACACCAGAGAAAATGATTTTGTATTGATTCAATGAAGAACCTTGGTCATAGAGGGTCCTCAGGGTGTTTTAATATTCCCGACCTTACACCGGTATATTATTTCTAGTTATTCTTATAGGTACATACAGTGGTGAATTTTTCATTGTTTTTTTCCAGAGTAGACACGTTCATAGAAACATTATTAAGACTTTCAAATTTGGTGATTAGATCGATTTTCATTGAGAACTCGATACCTCTCAAGTCAAAAATATCGCTATAATGTGGATATGAAGAAGTTGTGGATGCATTTAATTTTGCTGGGTATAATCATGATAGTACACACAATGCAAAACAAGCATTATCATCATTTTTGACATCAGTACATGCTTTTTTATTGATTATTTGATCAGATAATTTGATGAAAGATGAACCTCCATTACTCATCTCAACTTTATTGATGTTAACTTCCAGACTGACTATTTTATATAATGTCCGACCGCTATCACGTTCTTGGAATTCATCAAGTTTATTCAAGAGAACATCGATAACATCATCATGATACCATTGTATCAAATCCACACTTCTATCAATGATAGCATTCTTTGTATTCAAATATTTGAATTCAACAATGATTCCATCATGTTTATTGTTTTTCAAAAATTCCCCACAAAAACAGGTATTTACTTTCATAATAACAAATTTTTTCAACTAAAGTTTCATTCTGCTTCTGAATAATATGAATGAGTCTTCCAGAAAGTCTTTGACAGCAATATGTTTTGGATTTATAATTATACCAGAACGTATACGACTCGAAAAAGCAGATTGAATATCTTCTCACTTGATTTTTTTCTTGACAGAACCAACATTCTCTTTCTCCTCAAGTAAATTCACGAATCGTCTCAAATGTCCAATATTTGTATGCAATTTCCTGAGTAAACTTACATTCAGATTACCTTCACGAATAGCTCCATTGAATATCTTGAGGTTTGCATTGCTTAATTTTTTCCATCGATTCTTATTTTCCAGATTTGATCTACCAGATGTGAGTGTTCTATATGCTTTCCGAATTATTTTGACAATTTCATCACTCTCCTTTGATACATCTTCATCCATCCTACTTCCCCTTATGGTTGAAAATCAACGTTTTTTCTTCTTAGGAGGTTCAAGTGAGAACCCACTTGAACCTGTTTGTTCTTTGCTTTTTCAGTAGGACTCCAATGAGCGCTTCTTTCTAAAGTTCCAGAACAATATGAGTTTTAATTATCGTTTGATTTATTATATGCTTTTTGAATGTTATTCAACGTAGTTGAGAAATTATGTTTATTAACTGATCGATCACAAAAACAATAGTATTTTTCACATTTGGGACATAACTGAGTATCCATGAGTTGAAGAATAATTTTTGAAAGAATTCGAAAGCACTCACGTTCATTCTGCTCTCATTAATTCAAACTGATGAGAATTCTTAGGCTCTTCCACGCCCTTTTTCTCCTTGTGAACTAATAAATAAGCTCCAGGAATGAACTCTGCTTCCTCTCCCTCCAGTAGCTCGAAGTTCCTTTTTGGTAGAAAAACGACTTTGCTGTCCAACTCCACCAACACGCTCCTTCCAAATTTTGTATTGACGATGCGTATTGACAGGATAGGTTGAGCCGTATCAACAGGAAGATCAGATGACTTGACTGTTTCCTTGGCAGTCAATGAAGCAGAGTTGTTTATTTCTGTAAGATCCATCTAGAATTAGAACACGATATTGTTTTTTCTCAAAATCAGAAATCATGGTTTTTTCAAAAACAACAGTTCCACATCGAAATAACTCTCCTCGAGGTTGTATGTGGTGCGAGGTACAAGATTTCGATATGGAATGATTTTTCTGCTAAGACTGCTATTCCTTCATACTTATAGCTGTTCCGTTCTCCAACTTGTTGGCATTGTACATTTACCATAGTTTCTAAATATTCTCCACAATAATGATGCAATTGAGGCACGTTGCCTTCTGATTATTGCCTTGAACGTTCACCATACACTCCTTCCCATTTTGACATACATTCATAACTACATCAATTCTGACATTCAAACGCCAATCGGGTTTCTGAATAAAGAATTATATCTCGACTTACACGTTCCATAGTCGATACAATCTTTCTTACAGAAGAAATAATGTAGATGCCCTCCAATATGAACATGAACTTTGTTACATCGAATTATTTCAAAGTTTTCTTGCATTCTACTCACAACCCCATTTTCTTCATCACATCTTCTTCATGATATAAACCACTTTCCATCCACATAACCATAAAACTGACGATATTCATTGCAACTTGAATAATCAGTCACACAAGTATTATTAATCGAATGATTTTCTAGTGGAGATTCAGGTTGGGGAGTATCATACCTTGCACCATATGGTTCATGAGTCATCCTCACATTCGCTTCTTCTACAACTCTCTCTTCTTCCTCCACATTCATGATTTCATCCTGACATTCAATCTCATTCTTTACACATCTACATGGTATGTCTCGACGAGCTTACACTATCTCTATATCGAGAATCAGTCGGGAGAAATCCATGGAGATATGCATGCTTATATTCTAGAAAACGTTCTCTCCATTTGAAATATTTTCAGCAATGCAGTGTTGCCGCTTCTATCAAAAAGTAGCAACAATTTTTTCATTTTGAATAGAATGCTTTGTATTTTATTGGATTTTTCGATTTTCCCTGAAGAGTTGATTTCATCGATACATCACAGTTAGGATCTATCAAAAATGATTACAGAGACATAGGGTGTTAAAAATTGAGATTTTTCAACTTTAGGATTTGTTTGTGTCGAAACTATTTATTATCGGCCAAAACGGCTCACGTCCCTATCTCAACTTTTGATTCACTATTTAATTGGAACAGATACAGGGTGATCAGATTCCTGAATCTTGAACAACCCTGTATCTGTTTCGACTGAATATCAATAAATAGTGAATCAAAAATTGAGATAGGGACATGAGTGCCGTTTCGACCTATGATGAATAGTTTTGATACAAAACAATTTTCGATAGACCCCAATTGTGATACATCGATGAAATCAGCTCTTCTAGGAGAATCTGAAAATACGATGAAATACAGGGTGTTCCATTTGAAATATCAATGTTACTACTACTACTTTCTAAAAGACGCGGCAACACTGCATTGTCTAAAATATTTCAAAAGAGAAGAGCGTATTCTGAAATATAAGCATGCACATTTTCATGGATTTCTCCCAACTGATTCTCGATATAAATATAGTGTAAGCTTGTCGTGACATTCCTTGAATATTCATCAATGAAATCAACGGGAACATTTCCTTTAGATGAGGTGCTCACATCATTCACTTGTACTTTGGCCATCTTCAATCGAATCTAACTGCCAACTGGAATGGATCAGTGCTTTTTTTACAAAATATCCACTCTCTGAATCATACTCACCTATGATGATGGCACGTGACAGTCCTTCCATGCAAAAAATTTCATCAAAGAATGTTTATTTCTTATCAAACCATAGTTCGAAATGGTTATGCTGAAGCCTTGTTTTGTCATTTCGAGTTCCATCCAGCAAACTGTTTTATATATTTCAAGACAATCCAATTTCGAGGAAGTTTTCATATCATTTGATAACAATAGCATAAAAAATGATAGTAGGCCTGCATCGTGGAAGAGAATGGAGTATACATTGGTGAATAATGGATTGCTCTCTAGTAGTGTATTAATGAGAGGGCTGTAACGGCACCCCCCACCCTAGGCACCCCCCACCCAACCCCCTATGAGAGTTCTGTAACAGCACCTCCCACCCAACCCCCTATGAGAGTTCTGTAACGGCACCTCCTACCCTCCCCAACCTGCTATGAGAGTTCTGTAACACTGCCTGCTATGAGAGTTCTGTAACAGCACCTCCTACCCTCCCCAACCTGCTATGAGAGTTCTGTAACAGCACCTCCTACCCCACCCAATCTGCTATGAGAGTTCTGTAACACTGCCTGCTATGTGAGTTCTGTAACAGCACCTCCTACCACCCAACCTGCTATGAGAGTGCTGTAACGACACCCCCTACTACATCAATTCATACCTATCAGGGATATTGAGACTCTTGTAACAGTATTCTCCTTAAAATCTCAATATAAATTCCCCTGGAGTCATTCTGCAGTATTACGTTCAGTATTACGTCTAGTAGAAATGACTCAGAACTGTGATTATTTTCCTGAACTGAAATTTTCCTTGTTTGAAAATATCAAGGAAGTGCCTCCGATCAAAAATGAGTCAGTGATTCTTGGTGAAAGAAGATACCACTTGAATAAATCCAAGTCAAAATTTGTATCGGTGGGTCTTGTGTTGGAATCAGATTATACACCATGTATAAAATTGAGTGGTTCCAAGAGTTATGTATCGATCATTTTCAATGAGGATGAATGGAATAATTTCCTCACATATCAAGGTATAATCACCAATTATTTATATACCAATGATAAAGCTGAACCAATAAAAACAGGAAAATTTTGTGTAGAATTTGAACAAATTTCCTACAATGGAGTTATTAAAATAATCAAGAATGATTCATACATCTACTTGGGGTATGAATCAGTGTGCAAGCTATGGGAACTTCTTCCACTCATCAAGTATAGAACTGAAATGTTCGAAAGGCAGGGATTTTCTAACTACATTAAGAATCTTCAGAAAGGTGTTCAGACCATTGGTGGAAATGTCTTCACTGCTGCGATAAACTTGCTTGGTGAGAATCACAACTACAGCAGTGAAAATGTATGTATGGCTATGGAATTGATTCACATGTCTTGTATCCAGACGTATTCGAAAAAAATCTCGTGCAAGGATGAAACAAGTGACATTTAGCAATCAAGATTCTATTCAGTTGTTGATGGTATGGAGTTTCGCTTATAATGCAGCTAGAAAAGGACATTGGCATGTGTTAGCTTTAGATAGAATGCGCTTCCACAGAAGAATAAAGGAGATCACCAATTTAATCTCACCTATTTTGAATGCAAACCATAGATATAATATTTTCAAAGAAAGATTTTGTGAAATAAAATAACATGTTCTGAATAAATGCGTTTTATTTTTGTTAATTAAATCGAATCAATTCATTTTTATGCATTCAAGAGTTATCAGCATTACTGAAACCTAACCATTTCACCAGCAATTTATTTCCTTTTCTTCTTATCACCTTCTCAATTAAATAAACATCCGGATATTTTGCCTTCTGCAGTTCTTCGGAATAGAAAGCTCCTCAGATTGATTCACCACCCTTATCTTCTAAGAAATATGTTGTTGGGTTGGAAATGTTGACTTTTTTTATTTCAAAAACTCCATTCGACCAATTGGGTGTATATCCTTTCGAAAATTGCTCCCTGTATTTACTTATCCTAACAAAGTCACCCTCTTTGAATTTATTTTTTATGGGGTCAATTGTTTTCAAACGACTATAGACTGTACCAAGAAGTTGTTTTTCATTGGACAAATTGATTTTTCTTGGTTTCATACCGGTTGTTGAATGCTTTGTGTCATTATATTGTTCAACTATTCTAGAAATAATGTCTAACCATTTGTAGGAGCCTTGCAAACTGAATTGCTTCCACATTAGATTTTTCAGAGTACGATTGACTCGTTCCACAATACTAGCCTTCAAAGTGGAGTATGTACTGTAGTGATTTATTTATTTTGTATGTTTCCATGAGATTTTTGAATTGGGAATTATAAAACTCAGATCCTTGATCAGTTTGTAAATTTTCTGGTTTATATTTCATTTGATTCAGTATGGTTTTCATAGCCAATGTAACATCTTTTGCTGTTTTTCTTTTAACTGGTTTTACCCAGACAAATTTACTAAAAGCGTTAATCACAACGAGTATATATCGATATCCTTTGTTGACATTTGCATATGGTATCATTTCAACTGAATCAGCTTGAACTAGATCTTTTAATCCTTCAATAATAACATGTCTCCTTCTGAAGTTTCTTCTTGCAGGTGCATGCAATTCCTCTACTAATTGTTTTTCACTCATCACTCTGATTTAATGAACACTGAAGAACAATTTCAACAAATAATTGTTCAGAGTTTGGGTTTATTGTGGCGAAACTAAGTTTATCACCTTGTTTCAACACTTTTCCTGATATGTCGTCCGTTAATGTCTTGTTGTTTAATACTATTTTAATATCCTCGGGGTAAGTTTGTAGAGTTATTACAGTACCCAGAGTGAGTGGAAATTCATAAATGGATAAATTGTTTTCTAATATGAATGCATGTTAAGAGTCTCTACTAGCAAATAAAGTACTTTGTTTTTGTTTTCCACTTGTTCCTCTGATTGTTAGTAAGCAAACACTTGTCAACGTAGTTGACTCACAAATCATAACTGACTGTGGTGCAGCAGATTGTCGCTTGTGAAAAATGTGTCTCCCAAATTTATGTAGTGGCCTATTTGGTTGTTTGATAGATAATGAGTTAATTTATATCAGTAGGTGTTTTTATTTGATTATACCACCTTCACGCAACTCCCCCAACAATTGAGACGATTTCGTTGTTGACGTTTGTATTTCCAGCCATTTGAGATGCAACTAATAATTTTAGTCTTTCCACCAACTCATTAAAATCATCGAAATGTTTGTAATCAATTGCCTTCTCATTGAGATCCATCAAGGTTATACCTTTACCACGCTTAGGTAAAGAACCTGTTCTCGCTCTTGTCGCCACCTGTGATTGAGATAGAGAGCCTCGGTATTGCTGGAGTTTTTTGTTTCGCTATGATCGCCTGAAATTCTTTCT
The DNA here is from genome assembly GCA_918026855.4 of Phaedon cochleariae. Classification (NCBI taxonomy): domain Eukaryota; kingdom Metazoa; phylum Arthropoda; class Insecta; order Coleoptera; family Chrysomelidae; genus Phaedon; species Phaedon cochleariae. The sequence continues at coordinate 23,681,359 of OU896714.1, read as the reverse complement.
CAGCAGCTTGTTCGGCAGCCTTTTCTGCTGAACTAGCAGCTTTCTCAGATGCTTTCTGTGCAGCCATATCTAGAGCCATAGAATGTAGACTGGTCACTTTAGGTTAGAATAATTTTTGAATTTATCGGAATTTGATGTAGATAGACCTCGTGAAGGATCGTGACCCAGATTTATAGCATTCGTTTTTTTCAATATATCAATATAATTATCAAGATCTGCTGACTTATATCCAAGAGGTCTTTTTTTGAACAATAGTTCATAGAGGCCTGCTGTACCAGGATACTTTTTTCCTTTGATGATAGGGTTGGCATTATCAGAATTAATAGGGGAATCACCAATGGAAAATTTATTGGTCATCACATCATAGAAAATTCCGAACGTTTCATCGAAATCTTTATTACTGGTTTCAATTTTTTTCCCGAATGTAAGCTCTTGGTAAAGGCATTGCATATTGCTCCTATTCTTTCAGGTAACCAGGCGTTAATTCAATATCTGATGGTAATTCGAGTTCAGGTCTATTATACACTGTTTCATCGAAACAACTTCCTTCATCCTCTATAGATGGGTCATAAGAAAATGAAGTTTCAGGTTTAGACGCAAAAATGGATGGTCGCATATAATTTGGGAAACTTGTTGAAATATTCCTTGATGGTGATAATTTAGGTGATGTCTTGTACTCAGTTTTGATTTCTCGTGGTTTTTCCAATTTGGATATCAAATTTTTTAGTGGTTCTGTCAAAGGTTTGTATGTTTTTTCTGAATTTTTTTCAGATTGCGCAATATCACTTTTCAATAGTTCATACTTTTTTCTCAGAGCAACTCTGGTTTTTTCCAGTTCTTCAGCGAGTTGATCATTCATCATGTGAGATTTGTGTCGAACTGTTGATTGCATCCATACAACGTATATTTATATTGTTATAAAAATGTCAAAACCCTTTCTGTATCGACCAGCATCCATAGGACAGTCTTCGTCTATTACAAGAAATCCAAATTTATCCGACCAACAAAATGCGCAGATTTCTTTAAATTGTGTAAAATTTATATCAATATTGACATGATCATCATAAATATGTTATAAGTTTGTCATATCTGATTGGAATACTATAATCAAGTTAGCATTATCTCTCAATAATTGTTTTGATATGGCAGAATAAGTTTGACTCAGATAGAAGCAATCAGTGTTTTTATGTCGACCCAAAAAAAAATATTTTTTTAGGATATTTTGATCGCATGATACAACATCATCGAAAATTATAACGGCATTTGGACTTATTTCCTCAGGATATATAACATCATCACCATCACTAAATTCATAATAACCAATCTCAGGTATAGATCCCATCAAACTTCTAAAATACTCATATTTTGGTTGATACAACGATTTCGAATATATATAGAGATTTTCAAAACGTAATCCGTTTGGGTGTTCTGGTAAACTCAACATGACATTAGTTTTTCCACAAACTGATGCACCTACAAGCAGTCCTCGTTTCACCTGACCCCCAAATAGGGGGCCATGTTCATGGTAATGGTTGACTAAACTATGACTATCATGGTTGGTGATTTCTAAATTATATTTTTGCTTCTGTATCTTCATTTTGGGGAGTGTTTATGCACTGGCAACACAAAATTTTTGTTTCACTATATACATATATATATATGCCCACAAAATCAGATTAGTTACATTCCATATAATGACTCGACACAAGCGTAATGATATCATTCGTTATCAACTGTCGAAGAAAAAAGGTAGTGGGTTGTTAAATAGTCTAATCAATAAACTCCCTTTCGAGGCGCATATACCAGGGTATTCTTATTGTGGACCCGGAACAAAATTACAAAAGAGATCAATCAGGGGTGATCCTGGTATAAACCCGCTTGATGAAGCGTGCAAATCCCACGATATAGCTTATTCAAAATTTGATGACGTTGCAACTAGAAATAGAGCAGATCGTGAATTAGCATCTGCGGCAGTTGAGCGTTACAAATCATCAGACGCTGGGCTTGGTAAAAAACTAGCAGCCCAAGGAGTCGCTGGTATCATGAAATCGAAGGCAGAATTCGGTATGGGGTTGAGAAAAAAAGTATCTTCTAAGAAAAAAGGTGGCTCCTTGAAATTTGGAAAAAAACGGAAAACAATGAAGAAATTTAAAAAGCAAAGAATTATTCCAACTCCAAAAATAGGTGGATTCCTCCCATTATTATTTCCACTTTGGGGGCACTTGGAGCTATTGGTGGTGGAACGGCTCCGATTGTAAAAGCTGTGAATGATGCAAAAACTAATAGAAAAGCGTTAGAAGAACAAAAAAGACATGATGAAGCCGTAGAGGAGGCATTGAAAAAGGGTAAAGGTTTATACCTCAAACCATATGCTAAGGGCTCTGGTTCGAAAAAAAAACTAATAAGGAAGCTACCACACCGAGCACTCACTAACATCGACTTACTCAAATATGTTGAAAATCTTCAGATACCATATTTTGGCGGTGTTTTCATGAGAAATGAACTACCGAAAGAAATTCGAAAAAAATGAATGTGGTATTGTGAACTTGGATATATCTCCGGGCGATGGAACACATTGGACGGCATATACAAAGAAAAATACGGAAATATTGTATTTTGATAGTTATGGAGATCTTAAGCCACCA